>JBAMBR010007137.1:0-15827 GCA_037044475.1 Zaprionus obscuricornis
AGTTTAATGTGTAATTATAAATTAAAAACTGTGTTTAAATTTTGTTTCTATATGCTATAGTTGAGAGAAAATCCCGTCATAAAATTTGCTTGCGAAATAAGCTGTGAAAAACTGTATATTATGACTCAAGATGAACTCAAGATGAACTCAAGATGACTCAAGACTCAATTGGACACCTATATCTTAGAGACATGTAAAGTGCTTGTATTAGTTGCAGTTTGTTTTGGACTTTTGCCATATTTGGTCCAAATTTTTCGTGTTTACCAGGGCCGATGGCAACAAGTCTCTTGAGTGATAGTTATCACGTAATTTTTTCGAATTTTCAAACGTTGGATATTAAGCCCTTTTCAATACTTTGTGAGGTACCTCCTTCTATGCAAATTTCCACAAGACGTTTTGACATCGAGCTTACAAATTTTATTGTTTCTGCAGTCGTAATTTTTCGTCAATTATCCATTATTACCTCCATGAGCATTCTTTGAGGTAATTGTGTTCTTCCAGATCTTTCTTTCGAGAAAACTCCATAAATGCTCAATAGGATTGAGCTCCTGAGGAGCTCTGGAGGAAATGTTCATAGCAGATTTTTGACATTATAAAACAGCTAAAACTGTGTATTATGTGACGTGTACTTTGGGTCGTTGTGCCGTTGGTACAAAAATTCACGTTTTAAGACTCGATTTTTCGGTTCGTTCCATTAAATTGATTTCCAAAATGCTTATATAGATACCTTGATTCATAACTGATTAAAAATATGTTTCTAACGCCACTTGGTGCCATACACCCCCAAACTATTATGCCACTTCAAACGTGATAAGCAATGCTGACTACATTTTCTTTATTGGACGCTTCTACTCTTTTCTTCCATACTAAAACTTTTTCTTTGATTCCAAAGATGCAGAACTTACTCCATACTGAGAATAGAACATGATTCCAGTATTCGGGGGCTTTAAAATAATCTCATTTGCAAAATATAGATGCTTTTGCTTATTGACTTCGGAAATCAGAGATTTTTTACGGGCGACTCTGTTATGTGGTCCTAGCCTTTTTTATGACACGGTGTACCGTGACCTCCGAAACCGTTTTGGAAAAACTATCCTTTGGGTTTGGAGTTGTGCTTCATGGTCTGTTATCCTGAGTATTACGCCGAATAGACTTATTAACAGTGCTTCGTTCGAGCACCGATAGCAACGTCGGGCGACCAAATCGAGCCTTTGCTAAGATATTGCCGGTAAAATTATAGTGATTTATTATTTTTTGGATAGAGGAGTGAGCTGCATTAATTGGGGCACCGATCCATCTCTAAGATTTTCCGAGTGTATGTATGTACATTTCCTTGAACTTAATACAATCGAATTTCTATAGTCATTTCCCACCTAAAATTGAAATTCTCAACAACTCATAAAAATGCTGTCCTTTTAAAAAAAATTCCTTTAATCGTCTTTTTTAATTAGAAGATGACTATGATGATTATACTCTTATTTTTCTATGGGTAGAAGCTATACAAAATAAATATTAAGTGATATTAGTTAGCGACTAACAGTAATCCATAGTGAAAGTATGAAGGCGCCGCAAAACACAATTATTGGGAAAAGCTGTCACTGGAAAAATCTGGAAATTTCTGGAAAACCAAAACGTTGCCTGCTCAATTGTCATCATTCGGAACATTCAATTCGTATAATACACGCAGCACCATCGAACACCACGAACTGAAGAGTGTTCTCTGTGAAAAAATATATACATATATGGATATTAAACATTGATAAAACACATACTATAATTGTTTGACAAAATTCAGTATCTTTGTGGCGTTACATTTTTATCGCTGAAGATATTTGATTGTGTCTATTAGATATATCTACTCTCTGGATATTGTCAGATTCTGTGACATTTTAAAATTAAGAGATTATATAAAAAATATTAATCAATTAATTATAATACAAGCGTAAATAGCGATAGAGTGGTGCTAGTGCCTATCGTGCCTTAAGAGAATATTGTGTGCCATGACTATACCTAAAATGCACAACAAAATGATTATATTGATTTTATTTTTCTATAACGGTTCCTATAATTGGAGTTCAAAATTTTAAGGTCTATGCCAATCGTCTAATCCATATAAAGACTAAATTTCTTTGTGCGTAATTTTTTTGTGCCACGTGTCAATTTAAAACAACTGGTATGTTTTGTAATACTACTCAGATGTATTTATGTATGTTTACATTATGTATATATATGTATATATTGTAAGTATTAAAACCTTCATTAAAAGCCAAATCAGTTGTTTTTGCTTCTCAATATGTAGATATTGATTTTCCAATTCGAAAGGAGAAGGTACACAACACTCCTGACGAACTACTCTTTAGTAATATATTATGTACTCTTTTGTCTTAAACTTGCAAGGGTAAATTAAAACGGAACCTATTGGGTCACTATACTATAAAATTAGAATCGGAATGATACATTTCAGGCCTTATTTGAACAATTTTTTGTTTGTTCAATAAAGTTTATTAACTTAAGTTTATTAATGGTTTCATAATTTTAAAATCTACGGCGAACTGAAGTTAACTTTTTATATGGATATACATACATACATATGTATGTACATATGTACAAAGAAAGAAACATTACGCCTTTAACTCTGTTCATAAAAAACGATGTAGACAAATCGACTCAGTTGTATGAATATATTCTGTTTATACATACATACATATGTGTGTACAATACAATATACAATATACTTTTAAATGTAAACCTAGAGTTTTATTTCCTGAGAGTTTATGGTGCTCTCAGTCACAGTTAACTTTTCCATTCCTATGTTACGACGAAAAGAAAAAATTTTCCATTTCACTGGAAATTTGACTGAGTTCATGCGATTGCGCATTAAATACCTCAACACGCAATGTTTTGATTGTAAAACAGAATACAGGCGGAAAGGGATGACCACGCATCAGTGTACTGAGTAATCAGAGTGCCTACTACGAAACGCAGTGAAACTTGTTTATAAATACAAAAGATATGCGCCACGTGGATCATTCGTATGTAGTACGTGGAAAGACGCGCTCGTTTACTTTTGAGGGGATTGGAAAAATATTTTTGGTGCGGTTGCGGCTCTTGCACCGGCCGGCGCCAATAAAAAAAATTCATTGCTTCTATACATAGGACGATGATGTTAGTACAGTGCAATTATGTACTTTCTTTGGACAAATAATCAATAAATTAAACATGACTATGAATATTTTTGAGACAGTACAGTTGCGCATTTACGTTGCAAAACATATACATATCTTGTAAACTACTTATTTTTAATGGGTCGAGGATATTCAATATTATTCAAATGAATACAGACTACAGTATTTAAAGCAGGCCATCCACAGGCGAGCATGTTGTGCTCGCCGAAATTTTTCCCGTGGATGGTAGTGTTCGCCGTCAAATTTCGTGTTCGCCCAAATGCTCGCATGGAATTGAAATTATTTTATCTTGTCTATGTTCGCAACAACATGCTCGCCAATGGATGGCAACGTTGGCGCGAATATCATTTGTAAAATCGTTTAGTAGAGAGAACAATTGTTTGCGCAGCGCAAAATGAGCAAAAAACTTATGTTAAAATTAATTTTTTGTCTGCAAAATGAGCCTGTTGTATGGCATGCAAAAAGCGAGGCGTATAAAAATAAAAATTTACGCATTTGTGTGTCCTGTTTTCGTATTTCAGGCTCTACTAAATTTAACAGTTCTTCATACATACAGAACTGGCCATTCGAAGAAAGTTTTTAAATCCATAGGAGACGTTTCATGCAACTCCTTTAAAAGCTTCGTATGTGTGAATTTTTGGCGCTTAGCGTACCATTCCTTCATCCACATACTGTGCTTCCTCTTTTGCGCTTTCTCTTTTTTTTTCTTTTTTTCTAAGCAAATATGTATTGTCATCAGTGCAATTACAGTGCCGCTGTCGTTGCCCGTTGACATGTTGACTGCTTGAAAGTTCTCCGACAATGATGTTCGCGCACATGTTGGCACTAGTTGGTGGGCAAATGAAATTCAAGTTGGCGAGCATGTTCACCTGTGGATGGCCTGCTTTAAGCAGAAATGTGGATCGGTTAGACCTTAACGAATTTAGAAATGTCATGCAACGCTGTTATTTATTATTTACGCTTTTTGATTTCCGGTTTATGCATCGAATCTTTCGACCCGAATCATAAATCGCAGCGCTTACAAAACCTTCAATTTTGATCGCATAATTAACTAATTAACAAAAGATATTTTTTTGTAGTATTTCGCTTCTCTCTTTCTACATTATTCGTTATTTAACTTATGCGGAATATGTAGACTTCAGTTTAAATTGTCAAATGACTCTAGCGCACAGCTCTACATGAGTATGATTGTACATATAATACACACATACATATGTAAGTACAAATTATACAATGTGTTTTTATTCAAAATAGCCGACCGTGGAATTAAAAATCGTAATTGTTGTTGCACCTATTGTTGTAAACAACGAGTATGAACATTTGTCTTTATGTCGCATTTTATAAGCTTTTAATATTTTATATTTGCTTGCATTTTTATAAGTTCTCTACATGAATTCATTACGACGCAAAACCTCACAAGCATTATGTACATATGTATGTATGTATGTATGTATGTATATGTATGTGCATATGATAAGAAATATTGCAGATGAACGAAAGATCATGTGGTATGAGGAATAAAGTGGGACAGGGGAAGAGGAATGCAAACTTTAGTTACAAATAAACAAGAGAAATGTCATGCCTTTGATTAGATAATGAACTTTGTGTATGGAGTTTTAATTCAATTTATATGATATAAACGTATAAACGATATAATCATAACCTGTACATGTACACATGTATGTACACATATGGCATCACAAATCTGCGTACACCCAAAAAAAAAAAAATAAAATAAAACTTCAAGCGCATTTTTCAGCTATAAGTTATAAGTACAGTCGAGTCTCGATAATTCGAAATGGCACGGGGATCATATTTTTTACGAATTATGAAATATTTCGAATTATTTTCAAATTATTTATTGAATTTCTTTTCAAGGGAACAGAAATGTTTACGAATTATTGAGAATTTCGAATTAACGGGGTACGAATTATCGCGACTCGACTGTATTTTTAACTAATTTTCTTAAAACAACTACATTCTATTCTCTTTAATATTATTTTTTTCAGAATTGTTAAACAATTCAATATATTTTATATTTAATTTGAAGTTAAGCTCTACAAAAATATGTACACGCAAAAGTCTGTATGCAGTTCTTTGAAACGGGGTGGAATGGAAAATTTTGTGATTGTACTCAGACTTCCTGGCGCCGATACTAATTACGTTGCCTAGGCAATGGGTTTTTCACAATAGATCTTTATCTTTGCATCACATTGTAAAGATTTACACCATAGAGAACAGAGGTGCAGAAATTTATGTTGTGGAGCGAAATATCATTTTAAAACTATTTTTAGATAGAAAATCTTATAGAGAGATTGGTGCCCTAATTGGTGGAGGTCACTCCTCTATCCAAAAAGTAATAAATTTTATAATTTTACCTGCAGTATTTCAAACGCAAATTTCTTAGCTATTTATATGTATTCTTAACTATTTTTTTTAAACATAACTACATTTTATTCTCTTCAATACTATATTTTTTCGGAATTGTTTAACAATTCGTTATATTTTATATTTAATTTTAAGTTTTTATACTCCAAAAATAGCACACACAAAAATCTGTATACACCTTACTTAAACATACATATAATCCGGAGGATTTTTGACAGTATAAAGCAGCTAAACCTGTGTATTATGTGACGTATGCTTTGGGTCGTTGTGGCGCTGGCACCAAAATTCATGTTTTAAGGTCCGATTTTTTGTATCTTTCTATTAAATTGATTTCCAACATGCTTATATAGATTCTTTAATTCATAACTGTTTTAAAAAATATTATGTTTCCCACGACACTTGCTGCCATACACCCCCACACTATTATGCCACTTCAACCGTTTTTAGCAATGCCGACTACATTTTCTTTATTGGATGCTTTTACTCTTTTCTTCCATACTAAAAACTTTTTTTTTTTGATTCAAAAGATGTCGAACTTACTCCCGTCTGAGAATAGAACATGAGTCCAGAAGTCTGGGGTATTAAAATAATCTTATTTGCAAAAGATAGACGCTTCTGCCTATTGAATTACGCAGAATAGACAGAGAAGTAAGCTCCACCAATGGGGTACCAATCTCTCTATAAGATTCTAAAAATCGTTTTAAAATGATTTTTCGCTCCGCAATAGAAATTTCTGCTCCTTTCTTCTCCATGGTGTAAATCTTTATAATGTAATGCAAAAATTAAGATCAACTGTAAAAAACTCGTTTTAAAAAAACCCGTAATAAGCATCGGTGCCTTGAAGTCTGACTATAATCCCAAAAATTTTCATTCCACCACAGGTAAAATAACTGTATACAGACTTTTGCGTGTACATATTTTTGTAGAGTTTAACTTAAAATTAAATATAAAATATATGGAATTGTTAAACAATAAAATATAATATTAAAGCGAATAAAATGTAGTTATGTTTCAAAAAAAGTTAAAAATTAAAGTTAAAAGTACATATAAATGGCTGAGAAATTTTCGTTTGAAATTGGTGTATACAGATTTGTGCTGCTAAGTGTATATATATGCGTAGTTTACCTACTGCATTGGTGTATTTTGTGTATAAGGGATTGATAAACATAATGGAATGAATAGAGAAAGGTCATTGATTTGTTTTTGTTTAAGCAACTGGTATATTATATATCGATTTCCGATCGTTCGTATGGTAGTTATATAATAATGTCTGATAAGAAGCATATACGCCCAATTTCATGAAGAAAACCTTATAAACAATTCTAAGCTTAAAGAAATGAACCGACCTATTTGGACTTTGGTATAGATGCAGATCCAGAATATATATATGTATGTATATATACAGAATATAATCATATAATGAAATAAAAGTAAACAATTTCCAAATGTTATGCGAAACACATTACTTTTCACTAAAATTTTTCATAATTGACTGCACATTATTGTTTCGGTGCTAGCCCTTTTCGGGTAAACTAAAGCAGGCAGAAACAAAATGTAAGCCCAGTTTTTTAAAGCATTCTTTTACCTTTTATTTAAAAAAATTCATTTGTTTATTTAATTCATCTAAATAAAAAGAACGAATTCTACAGACTTTTTTCATGCCACAGTTTATTTCTCGCAAGGCATTTCACCCTAAATAGAACTCACCCTTAATATTTAATGTGAGTTCCAACTTGTCTTAAAACTTATTTTAAGCGATTTTCCATTGAAAAAGACAAATTTTCCTCAGTTTCATCAGCAGTGGTGTTTTAAGGTAATTTTGGCTCCAAATTGATCTTTATAGGATGTTAGGATCCAACATTGCCCCAAAATTGTCATTTACGTTAAGGCTAGGTGTCTGGGCAAGTGGAATTATCGAATGGGGACAGTTCCAGATAAACCAGGACTACATTATACCGGTTTCATTATTTGGATCGTTGTCCTGGTAAAATCTAAAACGCTTTCCACTTCACAAATTCGTGCCGCTTTGGAGCAAATTTTTTTTTTAAATTGTGAGGTACATATTTTTGTCTATATCAAGAAACAGAAAGACGCCGACTTCTGACCACAAGTTTCATTCCAGAGAAGCTCGGAAAAAATCGTTAATCAAGAAGACAAGTCAGCTACGCCGTCTGAAACTTTCCCGGTAGATCGAAACCCGACTAGTTTCACTCTGGAACGATGTTAGAGTAGCAGAAAAGTCGAAATTCAAAATATTTGGGGTAGAAGGAATGTTTGGCGCCAACCGCTAAAATTTGCTCCAATTTTGATCGTGGGAGGCGTATTAGATTTTACCAGAACAATGACCCAAAGAATAAAACCGGTATTGTGTAGTCCTGGTGTAGCCCTCGAAATAAAAGTTAAATGACTCCTTTAAAAAACTGCGATTCAATTTTGTTTCTACCAGTTAAGTTTAGCGGAAAACGCATTATAAAATTTGAGCCAACCATTGCACGAAATAAACTGTGAGCAACTGTATGTTTAAATGTACATACATATACATATATTTATAAAATCAAAACCAACTGTAAATCAAAATTAATATTTGCATTATCTCTTTTTGCAGTATCTGGAACTGAATCGCACCATATCTTTCGTTCACCATCGACATCGGAAAACTTATGTAAATTCAATATAAGCATTCATTACGTAGCAAAACAAATCTAGCTTCGACATTTAAGTTCTTCCCCCTCCCAGTAAATCTCAAACTAATTTAGAGTTTCCTCACTGTGTGGATTATCTATTAAGTATTTTTTGCGTCATAAGATGAAATATTTTTCAAAATCGCTTAAAATAAGTTTTAAGACAAGTTGGAACTCACATTAAATATTAAGGGTGAGTTCTATTTAGGGTGAAATGCCTTGCGAGAAATAAACTGTGGCATGAAAAAAGTCTGTAGAATTCGTTCTTTTTATTTAGATGAATTAAATAAACAAATGAATTTTTTTAAATAAAAGGTAAAAGAATGCTTTAAAAAACTGGGCTTACATTTTGTTTCTGCCTGCTTTAGTTTACCCGAAAAGGGCTAGCACCGAAACAATAATGTGCAGTCAATTATGAAAAATTTTAGTGAAAAGTAATGTGTTTCGCATAACATTTGGAAATTGTTTACTTTTATTTCATTATATGATTATATTCTGTATATATACATACATATATATATTCTGGATCTGCATCTATACCAAAGTCCAAATAGGTCGGTTCATTTCTTTAAGCTTAGAATTGTTTATAAGGTTTTCTTCATGAAATTGGGCGTATATGCTTCTTATCAGACATTATTATATAACTACCATACGAACGATCGGAAATCGATATATAATATACCAGTTGCTTAAACAAAAACAAATCAATGACCTTTCTCTATTCATTCCATTATGTTTATCAATCCCTTATACACAAAATACACCAATGCAGTAGGTAAACTACGCATATATATACACTTAGCAGCACAAATCTGTATACACCAATTTCAAACGAAAATTTCTCAGCCATTTATATGTACTTTTAACTTTAATTTTTAACTTTTTTTGAAACATAACTACATTTTATTCGCTTTAATATTATATTTTATTGTTTAACAATTCCATATATTTTATATTTAATTTTAAGTTAAACTCTACAAAAATATGTACACGCAAAAGTCTGTATACAGTTATTTTACCTGTGGTGGAATGAAAATTTTTGGGATTATAGTCAGACTTCAAGGCACCGATGCTTATTACGGGTTTTTTTAAAACGAGTTTTTTACAGTTGATCTTAATTTTTGCATTACATTATAAAGATTTACACCATGGAGAAGAAAGGAGCAGAAATTTCTATTGCGGAGCGAAAAATCATTTTAAAACGATTTTTAGAATCTTATAGAGAGATTGGTACCCCATTGGTGGAGCTTACTTCTCTGTCTATTCTGCGTAATTCAATAGGCAGAAGCGTCTATCTTTTGCAAATAAGATTATTTTAATACCCCAGACTTCTGGACTCATGTTCTATTCTCAGACGGGAGTAAGTTCTGACATCTTTTGAATCAAAAAAAAAAAGTTTTTAGTATGGAAGAAAAGAGTAAAAGCGTCCAACTAAAGAAAATGTAGTCGGCATTGCTAAAAACGGTTGAAGTGGCATAATAGTGTGGGGGTGTATGGCAGCAAGTGTCGTGGGAAACATAATATTTTTTAAAACAGTTATGAATTAAAGAATCTATATAAGCATGTTGGAAATCAATTTAATAGAAAGATACAAAAAATCGGACCTTAAAACATGAATTTTGGTGCCAGCGCCACAACGACCCAAAGCATACGTCACATAATACACAGGTTTAGCTGCTTTATACTGTCAAAAATCCTCCGGATTATATGTATGTTTAAGTAAGGTGTATACAGATTTTTGTGTGTGCTATTTTTGGAGTATAAAAACTTAAAATTAAATATAAAATATAACGAATTGTTAAACAATTCCGAAAAAATATAGTATTGAAGAGAATAAAATGTAGTTATGTTTAAAAAAAATAGTTAAGAATACATATAAATAGCTAAGAAATTTGCGTTTGAAATACTGCAGGTAAAATTATAAAATTTATTACTTTTTGGATAGAGGAGTGACCTCCACCAATTAGGGCACCAATCTCTCTATAAGATTTTCTATCTAAAAATAGTTTTAAAATGATATTTCGCTCCACAACATAAATTTCTGCACCTCTGTTCTCTATGGTGTAAATCTTTACAATGTGATGCAAAGATAAAGATCTATTGTGAAAAACCCATTGCCTAGGCAACGTAATTAGTATCGGCGCCAGGAAGTCTGAGTACAATCACAAAATTTTCCATTCCACCCCGTTTCAAAGAACTGCATACAGACTTTTGCGTGTACATATTTTTGTAGAGCTTAACTTCAAATTAAATATAAAATATATTGAATTGTTTAACAATTCTGAAAAAAATAATATTAAAGAGAATAGAATGTAGTTGTTTTAAGAAAATTAGTTAAAAATACAGTCGAGTCGCGATAATTCGTACCCCGTTAATTCGAAATTCTCAATAATTCGTAAACATTTCTGTTCCCTTGAAAAGAAATTCAATAAATAATTTGAAAATAATTCGAAATATTTCATAATTCGTAAAAAATATGATCCCCGTGCCATTTCGAATTATCGAGACTCGACTGTACTTATAACTTATAGCTGAAAAATGCGCTTGAAGTTTTATTTTATTTTTTTTTTTTTGGGTGTACGCAGATTTGTGATGCCATATGTGTACATACATGTGTACATGTACAGGTTATGATTATATCGTTTATACGTTTATATCATATAAATTGAATTAAAACTCCATACACAAAGTTCATTATCTAATCAAAGGCATGACATTTCTCTTGTTTATTTGTAACTAAAGTTTGCATTCCTCTTCCCCTGTCCCACTTTATTCCTCATACCACATGATCTTTCGTTCATCTGCAATATTTCTTATCATATGCACATACATATACATACATACATACATACATACATATGTACATAATGCTTGTGAGGTTTTGCGTCGTAATGAATTCATGTAGAGAACTTATAAAAATGCAAGCAAATATAAAATATTAAAAGCTTATAAAATGCGACATAAAGACAAATGTTCATGCTCGTTGTTTACAACAATAGGTGCAACAACAATTACGATTTTTAATTCCACGGTCGGCTATTTTGAATAAAAACACATTGTATAATTTGTACTTACATATGTATGTGTGTATTATATGTACAATCATACTCATGTAGAGCTGTGCGCTAGAGTCATTTGACAATTTAAACTGAAGTCTACATATTCCGCATAAGTTAAATAACGAATAATGTAGAAAGAGAGAAGCGAAATACTACAAAAAAATATCTTTTGTTAATTAGTTAATTATGCGATCAAAATTGAAGGTTTTGTAAGCGCTGCGATTTATGATTCGGGTCGAAAGATTCGATGCATAAACCGGAAATCAAAAAGCGTAAATAATAAATAACAGCGTTGCATGACATTTCTAAATTCGTTAAGGTCTAACCGATCCACATTTCTGCTTAAAGCAGGCCATCCACAGGTGAACATGCTCGCCAACTTGAATTTCATTTGCCCACCAACTAGTGCCAACATGTGCGCGAACATCATTGTCGGCGAACTTTCAAGCAGTCAACATGTCAACGGGCAACGACAGCGGCACTGTAATTGCACTGATGACAATACATATTTGCTTAGAAAAAAAGAAAAAAAAAAGAGAAAGCGCAAAAGAGGAAGCACAGTATGTGGATGAAGGAATGGTACGCTAAGCGCCAAAAATTCACACATACGAAGCTTTTAAAGGAGTTGCATGAAACGTCTCCTATGGATTTAAAAACTTTCTTCGAATGGCCAGTTCTGTATGTATGAAGAACTGTTAAATTTAGTAGAGCCTGAAATACGAAAACAGGACACACAAATGCGTAAATTTTTATTTTTATACGCCTCGCTTTTTGCATGCCATACAACAGGCTCATTTTGCAGACAAAAAATTAATTTTTGCATAAGTTTTTTGCTCATTTTGCGCTGCGCAAACACTTGTTCTCTCTACTAAACGATTTTACAAATGATATTCGCGCCAACGTTGCCATCCATTGGCGAGCATGTTGTTGCGAACATAGACAAGATAAAATAATTTCAATTCCATGCGAGCATTTGGGCGAACACGAAATTTGACGGCGAACACTACCATCCACGGGAAAAATTTCGGCGAGCACAACATGCTCGCCTGTGGATGGCCTGCTTTAAATACTGTAGTCTGTATTCATTTGAATAATATTGAATATCCTCGACCCATTAAAAATAAGTAGTTTACAAGATATGTATATGTTTTGCAACGTAAATGCGCAACTGTACTGTCTCAAAAATATTCATAGTCATGTTTAATTTATTGATTATTTGTCCAAAGAAAGTACATAATTGCACTGTACTAACATCATCGTCCTATGTATAGAAGCAATGAATTTTTTTTATTGGCGCCGGCCGGTGCAAGAGCCGCAACCGCACCAAAAATATTTTTCCAATCCCCTCAAAAGTAAACGAGCGCGTCTTTCCACGTACTACATACGAATGATCCACGTGGCGCATATCTTTTGTATTTATAAACAAGTTTCACTGCGTTTCGTAGTAGGCACTCTGATTACTCAGTACACTGATGCGTGGTCATCCCTTTCCGCCTGTATTCTGTTTTACAATCAAAACATTGCGTGTTGAGGTATTTAATGCGCAATCGCATGAACTCAGTCAAATTTCCAGTGAAATGGAAAATTTTTTCTTTTCGTCGTAACATAGGAATGGAAAAGTTAACTGTGACTGAGAGCACCATAAACTCTCAGGAAATAAAACTCTAGGTTTACATTTAAAAGTATATTGTATATTGTATTGTACACACATATGTATGTATGTATAAACAGAATATATTCATACAACTGAGTCGATTTGTCTACATCGTTTTTTATGAACAGAGTTAAAGGCGTAATGTTTCTTTCTTTGTACATATGTACATACATATGTATGTATGTATATCCATATAAAAAGTTAACTTCAGTTCGCCGTAGATTTTAAAATTATGAAACCATTAATAAACTTAAGTTAATAAACTTTATTGAACAAACAAAAAATTGTTCAAATAAGGCCTGAAATGTATCATTCCGATTCTAATTTTATAGTATAGTGACCCAATAGGTTCCGTTTTAATTTACCCTTGCAAGTTTAAGACAAAAGAGTACATAATATATTACTAAAGAGTAGTTCGTCAGGAGTGTTGTGTACCTTCTCCTTTCGAATTGGAAAATCAATATCTACATATTGAGAAGCAAAAACAACTGATTTGGCTTTTAATGAAGGTTTTAATACTTACAATATATACATATATATACATAATGTAAACATACATAAATACATCTGAGTAGTATTACAAAACATACCAGTTGTTTTAAATTGACACGTGGCACAAAAAAATTACGCACAAAGAAATTTAGTCTTTATATGGATTAGACGATTGGCATAGACCTTAAAATTTTGAACTCCAATTATAGGAACCGTTATAGAAAAATAAAATCAATATAATCATTTTGTTGTGCATTTTAGGTATAGTCATGGCACACAATATTCTCTTAAGGCACGATAGGCACTAGCACCACTCTATCGCTATTTACGCTTGTATTATAATTAATTGATTAATATTTTTTATATAATCTCTTAATTTTAAAATGTCACAGAATCTGACAATATCCAGAGAGTAGATATATCTAATAGACACAATCAAATATCTTCAGCGATAAAAATGTAACGCCACAAAGATACTGAATTTTGTCAAACAATTATAGTATGTGTTTTATCAATGTTTAATATCCATATATGTATATATTTTTTCACAGAGAACACTCTTCAGTTCGTGGTGTTCGATGGTGCTGCGTGTATTATACGAATTGAATGTTCCGAATGATGACAATTGAGCAGGCAACGTTTTGGTTTTCCAGAAATTTCCAGATTTTTCCAGTGACAGCTTTTCCCAATAATTGTGTTTTGCGGCGCCTTCATACTTTCACTATGGATTACTGTTAGTCGCTAACTAATATCACTTAATATTTATTTTGTATAGCTTCTACCCATAGAAAAATAAGAGTATAATCATCATAGTCATCTTCTAATTAAAAAAGACGATTAAAGGAATTTTTTTTAAAAGGACAGCATTTTTATGAGTTGTTGAGAATTTCAATTTTAGGTGGGAAATGACTATAGAAATTCGATTGTATTAAGTTCAAGGAAATGTACATACATACACTCGGAAAATCTTAGAGATGGATCGGTGCCCCAATTAATGCAGCTCACTCCTCTATCCAAAAAATAATAAATCACTATAATTTTACCGGCAATATCTTAGCAAAGGCTCGATTTGGTCGCCCGACGTTGCTATCGGTGCTCGAACGAAGCACTGTTAATAAGTCTATTCGGCGTAATCTCAGGATAAAAGACCATGAAGCACAATTCCAAACCCAAAGGATAGTTTTTCCAAAACGGTTTCGGAGTTTACGTTACACCGTGTCATAAAAAAGGCTAGGACCCATAACAGAGTCGCCCGTAAAAAATCTCTGATTTCCGAAGTCAATAAGCAAAAGCATCTATATTTTGCAAATGAGATTATTTTAAAGCCCCCGAATACTGGAATCATGTTCTATTCTCAGTATGGAGTAAGTTCTGCATCTTTGGAATCAAAGAAAAAGTTTTAGTATGGAAGAAAAGAGTAGAAGCGTCCAATAAAGAAAATGTAGTCAGCATTGCTTATCACGTTTGAAGTGGCATAATAGTTTGGGGGTGTATGGCACCAAGTGGCGTTAGAAACATATTTTTAATCAGTTATGAATCAAGGTATCTATATAAGCATTTTGGAAATCAATTTAATGGAACGAACCGAAAAATCGAGTCTTAAAACGTGAATTTTTGTACCAACGGCACAACGACCCAAAGTACACGTCACATAATACACAGTTTTAGCTGTTTTATAATGTCAAAAATCTGCTATGAACATTTCCTCCAGAGCTCCTCAGGAGCTCAATCCTATTGAGCATTTATGGAGTTTTCTCGAAAGAAAGATCTGGAAGAACACAATTACCTCAAAGAATGCTCATGGAGGTAATAATGGATAATTGACGAAAAATTACGACTGCAGAAACAATAAAATTTGTAAGCTCGATGTCAAAACGTCTTGTGGAAATTTGCATAGAAGGAGGTACCTCACAAAGTATTGAAAAGGGCTTAATATCCAACGTTTGAAAATTCGAAAAAATTACGTGATAACTATCACTCAAGAGACTTGTTGCCATCGGCCCTGGTAAACACGAAAAATTTGGACCAAATATGGCAAAAGTCCAAAACAAACTGCAACTAATACAAGCACTTTACATGTCTCTAAGATATAGGTGTCCAATTGAGTCTTGAGTCATCTTGAGTTCATCTTGAGTTCATCTTGAGTCATAATATACAGTTTTTCACAGCTTATTTCGCAAGCAAATTTTATGACGGGATTTTCTCTCAACTATAGCATATAGAAACAAAATTTAAACACAGTTTTTAATTTATAATTACACATTAAACTGAAGAAATTAAAATTACATCTTATATAATATATTTTTTTGTGCATGTTTCCATCTTGTGCTGACACCATTCTAGGAAATATTCCCTGTGAAATCCTTTA
>JBAMBR010007140.1:0-25519 GCA_037044475.1 Zaprionus obscuricornis
AAAAAAAAAAAAAAATTGTTAAAAATAGTTGCCGTCTTTTTCTTTGTTTAAAAAACCGTTAACTGTGCGAAAGCTAACACTTGCATACTGTGCGTTAACAGCTGCATACTGTGCGTTAACAGCTGCATAACATTTTTCTATTAATAACATTTATCGAACTATAACATTTTGCTCTGAGTAATGTTAACTATATTAACATGAACGCAAATTTGAGTCTCAACATGAAGTTGGCTGCGCATGCAGTGTATCATATGGTTGAATAGTTCGTAAAAAAAATTGTTAAGTTTTTTTTTTTTTTTCTTATTGTGCCAAGAACAAAGGAAACCAAAAAAAAAAAAAGAAGGCAGAAAATATGGTGTTCTATTTTAAAAGTAATGTGGTGCAACCCCAAGCCTTACTATACATGGGACGCGATAAATATGAGAACGAAGAACTAATACGCTGGGGATGGCCCGAAGATGTTTGGTTCCATGTGCATAATTTATCATCGGCTCACGTTTATTTGCGCCTGCGAAAGGGACAAACAATTGATGATATTCCCACTGATGTGCTTATCGATGCTGCGCAACTCTGCAAGGCGAACAGTATACAAGGCAATAAAGTTAATAATTTGGAAATTGTTTACACTATGTGGGAAAATTTAAAAAAAACACCAGACATGGAACCCGGCCAAGTGGCATATCACGATGAGAAAGCTGTGCGTAAAATAAAATTGGAGAAGCGTATAAATGAGATTGTTAATCGTTTAAATAAAACTAAAACCGAAGAGGAACATCCCGATTTTCGTGGTTTACGCGAGGCACGTGATGTTGCCGAGAGACAGGATCAAAAACGTTTACAGCGTGAATTACGTGAAAAGGAAAAGGAGGCGGCCAAACAGCGTGAATTAGAGGCAGAGCTGCGCAGTTATGCATCATTGCAAAAAACTGAGAATATGCGCACCAATTATGATGCCGGCAATGAATCTGATGACTTTATGTAGCATTGGCAATATACTCTGCTAAATTTTTTCATGGCTGCATTTTCTTCATTATCAACTTGATCATCTATCACATATAAAACAATAATCATATATATTTATATAAAAAAAATATTTATTTTTTTTTTTTTTTTGATTAAAATTGTTCAAAGAATGTACAAAAATTGTGTGTTTCGTGTTGTCATGCCCCGGCTAACATTAACAGCAAAGCTTTCATTGTGTTTGCAGTGGAGTGATAATTTTTTTTTTAAGTGAGGAGCAAATCTGTTAACTTGTGTGAACGCTTAATGTCTGGCAACGCTTTGTCATCAATTTTGCAGCGAGCGCGAAAATTTGAATATATTTTGCAGTAGAATTTTATTTTTGGTAAGTTGTAATTTTTTTTTTATTTTTAATTATTATTTAATTATTTTTTAAATAAATTAGCAGTGAAAATTTTGCATAGTTCTGTGTCTTGCAGCTAAGACTTGATAAATTTTTATTACATTTTATTTACATTATTTAATAATTCTTATATTTTTTCTGCTTTTTATTAAATTCATAAAAAATAACTGTTCAATTTGAAATAACGCCTTCGCCTCCGCCTCCAGCTATAAGCTTAAGAGACTTAATTTTGAATTGTTTATTTCATTTTTTTTTTTTTTTCTTTTGTCATCAACGAAAGCAGCGCATAAAAAAAAGAAAACCGCGAAAACAAAGCAAAAGAAAAGAATATAAAAAAAAAATGAAGAAAAGAAAAACTCAATTTGAAGTGTTTTCCAAATGCAACTTGAATCCCCAAGACTTTTGGGGGCAAGCTTTATGTTTTCTGTGCGGTTTTCATGGTCGCGACTCTGTTACATGGAGCTTGTGTCCTTGACAGCTCAATTTTCGCTTAGTTTGGGTCAGTGAGAAATGAATGAAGAGAGTGAAGTGAGCGGCTTGTTGCCTTTTTGAACGCTTACGGGATATGGCGCACATTGCCATTGTTGTTGTTGTTTGATGATGTTATGGATGGGCCAGCTGGCGGGTCAGCAGTTCAACACGCACTCATTATCGCCCATTTTATTTTCACGCATTGTTCATGGCTTGCAAAAGTAACCAAGCATCTCTCACATCTCTCGCATCCCTTGTTTCTTCTTCTTCTTGTTCTCTTTCCAAGTTTTGTTTGCTTGTTTATTGCGTGGCAGCGGTAGGAAGATTGAACAAAAAACTTGATGAGGCTGCGTGTCTTTTGATTATGCTATAGCTCACTTGCAGCTCAACATACAGCACAACATACAACAGTGCTCGTTGCCTCTGCAATGTTGTCATTATGAGCCCTCGTAAACATTGATGACAGTTTGTTGGTTTGAGGAGAATGGTTTGCTGTGTGAAATCAACCACGCCTCTTTCCCTTTTTTTTTTTTTTTTTTTTTTCTCTTTCTCTTTTCTCTTTTATATATATTTTGGCTTGACGCCTTGTCTCTCTCATTCTCCACATTGATTGATTTCATGTTCGGTTTTTTGGGTCGATTTCATTTTCTTTGCAACCAGCAGCAGCAGCAGAGCATTTGCAGAGCATGACAGACGTAAGCTGCTTGCTATGTAACAAAGATCTTTGTATTGCAGCGTTGACAGTACAGTGACAAAATGTTGCCAGTCTTGTGATATATTATCAAACTGATCGATAGACATAAGCTGGCTGCTATGTAACACTGATCACTGTTAACGTTAGGCTGCACATTTAACAGACTACTGTAAAGAGCTGTCAAAAAACTGTTAGCACAGTGACAGAGTGTTGCCAGTCTGCTCTCGATAGACACAAAGCTGACTGCTATGTAACGCTGATCACTGTTAACGTTAAACTGCACATTTAACAGACTACTGTAAAGAGCTGTCAAAAAACTGTTAGCACAGAGACAGAGTGTTGCCAGTCTGCTCTCGATAGACACAAAGCTGACTGCTATGTAACGCTGATCGTTGACTGTTAGTTAAATTTGTTGCGCACTGTTAACGTTTTACAGTTGACTGTAAAGTGTTTTACAAAATCTATAATGCAGAGTATATGCTAGGTCGTGCATACCCATGGCATATGCTCATTGTTTAAAATGGCTCCATTCGGTCCATTGCGGCAAACAAGGCGGGTCGAATCGTAAAGCGGCAACTTAGTTTTGTCGTCTGCAACTATAATAAAGTGGCAACCATGAGCTGAACATGAGAGCATTAAATTGGCCCCTCAACCATTCTCTCTTTCTCTTTTTGATTCTCTTTCGGGACTGTCGAAAGCCGTTTGCCCATAGCCGCTCATCACTCAGTGCCCGCAATGGCCGTCATTAATCAAACTGCGCCAAAAACATCCGCCCATTTTGACCATGCCCTACCCTTGTATCTTCTCCTCCCACAACAAACGTTGACTGTTGTCTCTGCTACGTACGTTAAATGACAATGGGAATGATACGCGTCACTTTTGGGTTTTTATTGCATTTGTCACCAACACAGCAGAGATCCGCATCCAATCTGCTCGCTGGGGGGAAACACAATAGAGCGCAAGGGGGGGGGGGGGGAAGGACAAGTTGGAGGAGACAGTTTACTTGGGAAAAGTGACACTTGTGTTTGGCATCAAGTCTGGCATCGCCTACTGCCCATTTTTCTGCCCGACTATACCTTCCTTTCATTGTCTGTCCCTGTCCCTGTCTCTGTCTCTGCCACTGTCCCTGTCCCTGTCTCCTTCATCTGTTCATCTGTTATCTTTCGGCAAATTCTCATCTCATTTTCTCATACTCTTTCGCTCTTGGCTCACCGCATAATTATTACTCAGTTCACAATGTTGCGGCTGCTGTTGTGTGTGCCACGCCTACCTTTAGGCCTATGAAACAGGTGAAACGACTGAAAGCTGAAAGTCGAAAACTGATTTATGCACTACAAGCCTCAATAGACTTGTATACATGGCTTAAGGCAGGAGTGAAAGCTAAGTAGCAGCAGAAAAAGGAAATTCTTCAATTTAGATGCATGGAAAATTGTTAGTTTCTTGCTCAGTCAACTCTTTGTGTTCGCTTGTTATCGATAATTGATTATTGCTGCATTCACTTTATCGTTGAATTTGTGTTTTCCTATGTGAGGTTAGGTTTGACAATGTGAGGTTAGGTCTGACTATGTGAGGTTAGGTTTGACTAACTGAGGTTAGGTCTGACTAACTGAGGTTAGGTCTGACTATGTGAGGTTAGGTCTGACTATGTAAGGTTAGGTCTGACTATGTGAGGTTAGGTCTGACTATGTGAGGTTAGGTCTGACTATGTGAGGTTAGGTCTGACTAAGTGAGGTTAGGTCTGACTATGTGAGGTTAGGTCTGACTAATTGAGGTTAGATTAGACTGAGTGACGTTAAGCTAACTAAAGGTAAACAATGATTTTATTTAAGGTAAAGCGACACAAGGCAAGAGAGACACTTCTATCTCTCTCTCTCTCTCTCTCTCTCTCTCTCTCTTAGACATTAGGTGATTAATCAGCAAGCAAAATATATGTAACGTGAGAAATCTGCTGCTGTTGCTGCCGCTGTTAATCAGCTTTACGTTGCTTTTCAGGATTGTTTATACTTGAAATGAACACAGCTTTGGGCTGAAATGCATATCACATGTCATATGCCACATGCCACATGCCACATGCCACTTGCCACAGACACACACACACGAACATAGGAAATGCCATCGCTCATTTATGCAAAAAAAAAAAAAAAATAAATAAAAGTAAAATGGAAAGAAGACGAAGCAGCAGCAGCAGTAGTAGCAGCAACTGCAGCAATTGAAGAAATTGAGAGTTGAGCGAGTGAAAGAGAAAGAGAAAAAGTGAATGAAAGCAAAGGCTAAAGAGTGACAGAGAGAGAGAGAGAGGGGAAGAGAGAGAGAGAGAGAGAGAGAAAGGTAATCAATCAGTTGAGCAAACTATTAGAGCAAAGCTTTCACTTCCTCATTCCTGCATTCCTCGCTCTCTCTCTTCTCTCTCACTCTCTCTTTCTATCTTTGGCTGACGGAATGCATTAACTTGATGTATCGCATAACGTAGTCTATATACATATATATGTATATATAACTGTATATATATATAATAAATCGTTTGTCATTACGATTCTCGAATTTATGTTTTTTTTTTCATTGTCAAACCAAATGCAGCAATTAAAGTGAGTTGCAACATTGAAACTTTTATGTGGCACCCAAGATACCAAGCAAACACATACACACACATAGATATAGATATAGACACATACAAATAGACAATCTCTCACTCCATATTCTACCTCCACTCCCCACTCCCCTTCGACACTACACACACACACCTAGAAAATGCGCAGTTATGAGCTTGTCCTTGCATTGGGAACAAAAGGCGACGAAAAGTGGGGAAAACATTTTCAACGATTGCCCCAAGCAAAATAAACAACATATTTTACTATGGCAATTTGACAGACTTCATGATACCCTGTAATTCTAGCTATGGAGCATACCTAGTTCTAAAGTTTCTATTTTATGTTTTTCTTTGCTAGTAAAATCTTAAGTGCAGTTAAAATGCATTTGTTATCGAACTATCGATATGTTTATTATCGAACTATCGATATACATGTTATCAAGCTATCGATATACACGCTATCGAGCTAAGGATATATGGTTGTTATCGAACTATCGATATGCGTGTTATCGAGTTATCCATATACACGCTATCGAGCTATGGATATGTGTGTTACCGGACTATCGATATGGTTGTTATCGAGCTATGGATATGTGAGTTACTGGACTATCGGTATAGTTGTTATCGAATTATCGATGTGCGTGTTATCGAACGATTGATATGCATGCTATCGAGCTATCGATATACATGTTATAAAGCTATCGATATACACGCTATCGAGCTATCGATATACATGTTATAAAGCTATCGATATACACGCTATCGAGCTATCGATATATATGTTATCGAGCTACGGATATGGTTGTTATGGAACTATCGATATGCGTGTTACCGAACGATTGATATATATGTTATCGAACTATCGATATACTTATTATAACACTATCGCTATGGGTATTATCGAACTATCGATATGTATGTTATCGTACTATCAATATGTGTGTTATCGAACTATCGATATGCATGTTATCGAAATGTTGATATGTGCGTTATCGAAATACCAACGTATTATCGAATTATCGATATGTATGTTATCGTACTATCAATATGTGTGTTATCGAACTATCGATATGCATGTTAGCTTACTCATCATATTCTTTAACTCGTTTAATTAATATAAATTAAAAAACTTTTGTGAACATTTATCGAGTTATAGTTATCGATGCATACTATCGATATCACTAGCGTTATAATATGTTTTGCGTTTTTTTTATGCGATTTGCTTAGCATTCAATAAAACAAAAAAAGAAAAGCAAAAATTAATTATTTATTGTATTGACTATCGATATTATTATCGAACTATCGATATTAAAAATCAAACAAATATGAAAGCACATTTTGCACAATTTTCACAATTAATTTGCAAAACTATCAATAATTATTATCGATAATGTTATCGTATATCGTTAACATTACTAAGGAATTGCAGTGTAGCTAATCTACCCCATTTTGTAGCTAATCCTTGTGACATAACAAATGCCTGCCTTATGCTTGCTACACATACCATAACATACCATACCATATGTGTCTCTTTTTCTCAAATTCTACCTCTACCTCTCTCTTTCTTTCTCTCTCTGTCTTCACTGCTTTTGCTCTGACTCTGACTGTCTCTATCTCTGTTGAAGCTGTGAAATTTCATTTGAATGTCTCTCAGTGGACAAATCAAAGTTAACGAAGCTGCAGGAAAAACGAAAAAAAAGCAACGTGAAAGCAGAAAGTGGCGAACGAAGCGAAGCGAAGTGAAGCGTGCTGAAAAGCGCGCCAAGGAAAAATTGAAAAATCAGCAACAATAAGAACAACAACGACAAGAAGAGAACAACAACAATGCCTGCTGGCAAAATATGATGAAAGCCGAAAGCAATTATGCTTCGTCTTTCTTTTTTTTTGGATGCTTTCGTTATTCAACTGCAGCAAATAAATTTTTCAAAACATGCCCCAAAAAAAAAAAAAAATAATAAAACGTAGGCCAAGCAGCAAGCTGGACAATAGCTGCTGCCGTGCCATTGGGGCAAGACTATGAGAGAGAGAGAAAGAGAAAGAGAGAGAGACAGAGTGTGAGGAGTCAAGGTATGTGGCAGCTTAGGTTGCTGCTGCTGTTACAATTCGTTCTGCATTTTTATGCAAATATTTTTTTTTAGTCCTAGTCAACGATCTGCCACTTGCCTTGCCTCCACCGTCTCTGCCCTTCTCTCTCTCACTCTCGGTCGCTGTCACTGTCACTGTCAATCAAAGAGCACGCTGCTATGCACTGATTTGCATAGATATCGCTGGGTATCTAAATAGTTTGTCATTTGCATAGCAATACACAGATTGGCCACAGTTAGTTGAGCTGCCATTTCATTGCTGACTCATCACAGCATGTTCTAGCGCAGCATTGGGTAGTTTATGTGGGGGGCACTGTGAGTACTCTTAGCTCTGCAAGTAAATTTTAAAAGTAACAAATTTTCATTAAATCTCGCATGATGTACTTTTTGCAGTTGCAGTATTCTTCTTCATTCTTCATTCATTACTTTCCACTCACTACTCGCCACTCTTCAGTTTCCACTTCTCATTCGCCACTCCCCACTTGCCACTCCTCACTTTTCACTCACTACTCGCCACTCCTCACTTTCCACTCACTACTCGCTACTCTCCACTTGCCACTTCTCATTCGCCACTTCTCACCCGCCACTCCGCACTCGCCACTCTCTCACTCGCCACTCCTCACTTGCAACTCCTCACTTGCCACTCCCTGCTCTTCACTTTTTTCTTTTCTTTTTTCTTTATGGTTTCCTGTTTTTTTTTTTTTCATTTTCTTTGGCATCTTCACGTATTTCTCAGTTTTTTTTATTATTCATCTCGACTTTCTTCTCACTTTTTCTTTTTCTTTTGTTTTTTTTTTTGTTTTTTTTTTCGTCTTCGCTTCTCTTTTTGCTCCTTTTCTTATTGCTTGATTCTTTATTATTACTTCACTAATATTTTTCTTTGTCGTTTTCTTCACTTCGTCTACTTTCTTTTTCATCTTTTGTCTTCTCTTCTTTGTCTTATCTTCCTCTTCGTTCACTCTTCTTCTTATCTTACTCTTCGTTCTCTTTTCTTCTTATCTTCTTCTTCGTTCTCTCTTCTTATCTTACTCTTCGTTCTCTCTTCTTCTTATCTTACTCATCGTTCTCTCTTTGTCTTATCTTCTTCGTTCTCTCTTCTTCTTATCTTACACTTCGTTCTCTCTTCTTCTTATCTTACTCTTCGTTCTCTCTTCTTCTTATCTTACTCTTCGTTCTCTCTTCTTCTTATCTTACTCATCGTTCTCTCTTTGTCTTATTTTCTTCGTTCACTCTTCATCTTATCTTCTTCTTTGTTGTCATTTTCCCTTATGCTTTGTTATTATTTTTCTTTTCTTTTCATCATAATCTTCTTTTTTTCTTATAATTTTTTTCTTTTTACTTGTCTTTTCATTTCCGTTTTATCTTCTTCATCTTTTCTTTGTCATATTATATTATCTTTTTCGCCAGTTTCTCTATAATTTTTACTACTTCCACATTTATAATCTTCTCTTAAATTTACTTTGTCTACGCTTTGTCTCTTTTTATTTGTTGTCTTCTCTTCTTCTTCTTCTTCTTCTCTTTTCACTTTTACTTTTACTTCTCTTCTTCTTCCTCTCTCCATCTTCTTTTCTATTTCTTCTTAACTTATTTTCTTTTTCTTTTCTTCTTTTTCTCTTTGTATTCTCTTCTACTTCATCTATTTTTTTTCTTCTCTTCTTCTTCTTCTTGTACTACTTCTTCTTTTTGTTTCTCCACTTCATCTTCCTTTTTTTCTTTTCCTCTCATCTACTCTTCTCTTCTTCATTTCTTCTTCTTCTCTACTTCTACTTCTACTTCTACTTCTTCTACTTCTACTTCTACTTCTACTTCTACTTCTACTTCTACTTCTACTTCTACTTCTACTTCTACTTCTACTTCTACTTCTACTTCTACTTCTACTTCTACTTCTACTTCTACTTCTACTTCTACTTCTACTTCTACTTCTACTTCTACTTCTACTTCTACTTCTACTTCTACTTCTACTTCTACTTCTACTTCTACTTCTACTTCTACTTCTACTTCTACTTCTACTTCTACTTCTACTTCTACTTCTACTTCTACTTCTACTTCTACTTCTACTTCTACTTCTACTTCTACTTCTACTTCTACTTCTACTTCTACTTCTACTTCTACTTCTACTTCTACTTCTACTTCTACTTCTACTTCTACTTCTACTTCTACTTCTACTTTTACTTTTACTTTTACTTTTACTTTTACTTTTACTTTTACTTTTACTTTTACTTTTACTTTTACTTTTACTTCTTCTTCTTCTTCTTCTTCTTCTTCTTCTTTTTCTTTTTGTTTTTCTATATCTTCCTCCTCCTCCTCCTTCTTCTTCTTCTTCTTTATCTTACTCTTTCGCTTCGTTTACTGTTTTAATTTCCTTGCTATGAAAATTGTTTTTCGTTCAGTTTCACAAAATTATTAACTTTGCACTTGACTTGCCACGCCCCGAAAATTGTATGGTGTTGGTGTTTGTGATGTATTGCAGGCATGTTGCAGTGTCAGCAGCAGCAGTAGCAGCAGCAGCATTACACATGCAGCAATGCAATGCGACAAAATTTAGCTCGTTGCTCGTTCGCTTGATTTGTGTGCAGTTACAGTTTTCTACAGTCTTGAAGGTCAGGCGACGTACAGGCGCGCAAAGTATACTAAAAGTAACAGTTAGTGATGGGCAGAAGAGAGGAGAGAGCAGAGAGAGAGAGAGAGAGGAAGTGGCAGCTTGTCTAGCTGGCAATAAATTGCAATGCATTCTCTGGTTTTTTTTTTGGGGGAGCGGGGGGAGGCTACTTTATGGCCACAGGGCGCAAGATTCCTTAGCGCTTTATGTCATCGTTGTCAGCAGTTTGCGCGCCGCTGTTTTGGCCATTTTCTTAAATTGTTTATGGCCAAGCCATTGGCAGTGGCAGTGGCAGTGGCAATGGCTGACGACGGCAGGTCACAGCCCAGCAGCCCAACAGTCCAAAGTCAAATGGCAAAAATCGCATAAACATATTGAAACGTGCTATAACTCGCACTTCGCACTTCGCACTTCGCACTCCCAACTTTCACTTCTCGCAGTTTCAGCAAAATGAAACTTTGAGCGGCCTTTGAGTTCTTCGAGAGACTCTGTTGCAGCAAATCAAATGCCTGTTGCCTTCTTTTTTTTTTCCTTTCTCTTCTTTCTTTTATTATAGAGTATTATTTTTTAATGCTTGATTTTCAATTTCGTTTGCAGACTTGATTAAAGTTCTACGATAAGCTGCGATTCCTTTTTTTTTTGTAATGCGCTTTGCAAATCTTTATAGTCTTTATTTCTCAGTTTCTTTAACAGCTTTAAAGATTGCATTGACTGAAACTTTGGCATTGCTTTTAGCTTATAGCTATACGCTGCATTAGTCTTAACAGTCGTCATATATATAACTGTCAAAATCGGTACACTATAACATAGAGAAATTATTGAAATTTTCGCGGAATGAAAATAAATTTTTATAGGAAGATAAATTGCTAACAAAATTGAAGTTTAGCTTAAAAATTTCAATAGAAATTTTATAGAAATCGAACCGCTATAATTTAGAATATTTTCCCTATAATTTAGAATACTTTCCCCCAGATTTCGTTAAGCAAAAATTGTAATAAAAAATTTATTTTCTACAGCAAGAAATAATTATTGGAGTTCGGCATGAAATTTATCACATTCATAAATTTTAGGGACAAGCTAACTTTTAGCAGAATAGCTGCACTATATAGAAATATGTATATGTAGAATTTATAGGAGCAACTTGTGCTTGTCAGGTAAATCAGTTGCTAACAAATTCAAATTCAAAATTCGATAAAAGTTTATAGGATATATTTTATATAACTTTAAACTAGAATATTTTCTCCTAGATTTTGGCAACTAAAATTGGAAATCACAATTTTATATTTATATTTTATATTTTATATTTATATTTTATATATATTTTATTTATTTATTTTTTTTCAAATATAATTTCTACAGTTTTCGTTCATAAAATTTAACAAGTTCGAGAGAGTGAGTATCGCTGCACTATATAGAAATATATATATATATATATATAGAAATTATAGGAGCAACTTGTGCTTGTCAGGTAAATCATTTGCTTACAAATTCAAATTCAAAATTCGATCAAATTTTATTGGAATCTAATAACTTTAAACTAGAATATTTTCTCCTAGATTTTAGCAACTAAAATTGGAAATCAAAAATTTATATATTTTTTTTTAATATAATTTTAATATATTTTTTAATATAATTTCTACAGTTTTCGTTCATAAAATTTAACAAGTTCGAAAGAGTGAGTATCGGTGCACTATATATAAATATATATATATATATATGTAAAATTTATAGAAACAAATTATGCTACAAATTGTCTATGGCAGTAAAATTAGTTGCTTCGAAGGTTGATAAAATTTCATAGGCATCCAGAGAATATTTCCTGTTATATATATATATATATATTTTTTTTTTATCAAATACAGTCGAGTCGCGATAACTCGTACCCCGTTAATTCGAAATACTCAATAATTCGTAAACATTTCTGTTCCCTTGAAAAGAAATTCAATAAATAATTTGAAAATAATTCGAAATACTGCATAATTCGTAAAAAAAATATGATACCCGTGCCATTTCGAATTATCGAGACACGACTGTATTCCCCAGAACTCATTTGGTTAAAAAAAAAGAAAGAAAAATTTATTTTTAATTGTTTCAATTGAATTTTTGAAATTTTATTTATTTGGTTTTTTGTTGTATATAATTGTTGTTCCATTTATAATAATTATTATAAGTTATAGTAATTTTTTTTTTGGTTTTTTGATATTTGTAGTATACGAGTATATAATTTTAGTATATATATATATATTTAATATATATACATATATATATATATATATATATATATATATATAATACACATTTAACTGTATTTATTTTTTTCTGCATTTATTTTTATTTTTGTGTCATAATTCTGTAAATTTTAGAAATATTTGAATTAAAATTTTTTTTTTCTTGACATTATGTAAAATTCTGTGTTTTTGCTTTTTATATATTGACAAATATGAAATATACTATATATATATATATATATAGAACATGTGTTATGTGTATATAATATATATATATAATCATATTTATATATAAATTGTGTGTTTAATTTTTGTCTCATTTTTTTTTTTTTTTTTTTTTAGTGAGACTATAGAATAAAACTTTCGCATATGTTTTGTGGAACTATGAACATTATATATAATTAAGGGTATTCCATAATAATATATCGATATTATATATGTATCGATAAATTATTGTTAACATGTAAAGCATTGCCAGATAAAACATTCTACACATTGACAAAGTACAAAGAAATTTATGAAGAAATATTTATTGAAATATTTAAGAAATACCCTTAAAATAGTTAATCGATATATAGATGTCGTATATATATATATATATATATATATATATATAGTATATAGTATATATATATATATATATAGTTGTGTTATTAATTGTTCCGCATAGTTTAGCATGTTTTTCATTTTACAGTTAAGAGTCTTAGTCTTAGTATATATATATATATATATATATATATATATATATAGTACATCATACAATACAATAAATATATATAGTATATATAGTATATAGTATATATATATATCTAATATAATAGTTTATTAATTTAGTTTTTTTCTTGTTTTTCTTATTTTTGGATGGGTTCATCTTGTTATTCTTCTTCTTCTTGGTTTTTTTTGTTTTTTTTTTTTAAATTTATTTAAAGCTTTCTTTAGTTAGACTTTGGTTTGTAGTTCTTGGTCGAAAGTTGAGTTAAAAGTTGTTTTTTTTTTTTTTTTTTTTTTATAATTCAGATACAGTTTCGAGTTAGAAAGGTGCAAGGTGCAGATACAGTTGTAGATATATATATAGCATATAATAGTAAGAGATATAGTTTATAGTTATAGATAATTATAGATTATAGATTATAGTTATAGCAAAAACAATATCAAGTGTTACAATAATGATCATGAACAAGAAGTTTTATGATACTTAAGTTAAAAGTTTAGATATAATTTACAAACTAGTAAAGCTACGCAAAGCAAGAAAGAAAAATCCAAAAAAAAAAAAAAAATATTTCAAGAAAAGTAAAGTCTCTGAGAGAGTGAGAGAGACAAAAGAAAATTTTAAAATATTTTTTTGATATATAAAAAAAAACTTAAAATGTAAAATCGAAAACTATCTACAGTTAGTCAATATATATATATATATATATCGATATTATAAATACAGTCGCGTCTCGATAATTCGAAATGGCACGGGGATCATATTTTTTTTTTACGAATTATGAAGTATTTCGAATTATTTTCAAATTATTTATTGAATTTCTTTTCAAAGTAACAGAAATGTTTACGAAGAATTATGCAGAATTTCGTATTAACGGGGTACGAATTATCGCGACTCGACTATATATATAATATGTATATATATATATATTATATATGTTCTGGTATTTTTTTGGTGATTCTTGCTTTTGAGCTTTCATTTTTGTAACTATATAAAATTTATGGAAATTTAAAACTTTTCTTTTATCTGTTTTTTTTTTCTAAGTTCTTCGACTAGTTCGATTTTAAAGTGTTGGATATATATATATATATATATATATATATATATATATATATATGGTATATATGTATGTTTTGTTTTGTGCGATTTGAAAATATTTTCACTACTAAAGTTAATAATACTTGAAAGTATTTTTTTTGTTTTTAAGTTTACTTGAAGCGTTTTATACGCAGCGTGATGTCAAAGCAATTTATCAGCTGTGCCAAGTGTCATAGCAGCGAGCTGTGTGTTAAAGTTTACAGCTATGTAGCTTGCGTTTCATAGCAATCAGCTTTTTGTTTTTTATTAACAACAATTTGTATTAAAAAGATCAGACTGCTAAACTCTCCAATTTTCGAGCTGATCAAAAAAAAAATTTTGTTTTTTTCACGATTTGAATTTGAAGACAAAATCACGCTGCGTTTTTTTTTTTTAGGCATAAATAAGAATTTGCTACTAAAGTTAGTTAATATATTAGGAGTGATAGAGATAGACAGATAGAAAGTAAGAGAGATATAGACTAGAGAGAGAGAAAGAGACAGAGAGAGAGAGAGAGAGAAAGAGAAAGAATGACGACATTTGTTGCGTGGCATTTGAGTTTCATTTTTTTGGTTTTGAAAAACATTTTCATTTCTTTTGTAAATAGTTTGCACATTTTTTTTTTTTTTTTTTTGTTGGACAGTGTTACATTTTTTTTTTTTTATTATTATTTTGCTGCTGCTTCCTCTTCTTCTTCTTTATTTTCTTCATGTTCGTTTTGCTGTCTCTCTCTTGTATTATGCATAACTACTCTCAACTTATACACAGACTTAATCATTTACTTAGCTCTCTGCATTCCTTTTTTTACTTACACATTAAGTATTACCATGCATACAAATCCACACACACATACAAATACAGACACGCATAGACAAGCACAAACATGCACACTTTACTTAAACATTTGCATACCTTAAGCCTAAACCTAAATCTGCTCAGAGCTCTCTCTGCTTTAGCAACAAACGAATGCAGCTTCCTTTGCTAAGTGTGTGTGAGTCTCCTGCTCATACACATACATACAAATATAGAGATATAGTTTGCTCTCCTTATAACTAAACTTGTTCGGCACTCTCATCCAGCACCATAGAGTGTAGATCCATGGCTGAGCGTGTCTTACGCGGCGGTTTCGGCATTAGATAATGACTCGTGCTTGCTCCAACGAAGACAGAGTTTTGACGCGGACGCGACACTTGTGAGACATGCGATGCGTAGCCTGTTATAAGAAATGAGACAAACAGAGAGAGAGAGAGAGTGAGAGTGAGAAAGAGAGAGAGAAATACTATAATGATATAGTCGTTGACTTGAAAACATTCGCGTGCAACGTTGCGAGCTGTCAAGCACTCAACGAAGCACAAATTGCAAGGTTTATGCGTAGCGCTTATTGTGATATAATGAAAGTATTATGATTTTTATTATTATTATTATTATTATTATTATTATTGTTGAAATTTTATGCAATTGCAAGCGTTGATGTTAAGCTCATTTCAACAAAAAATTCTTAGAATTTTATACTGAATTTAATGCTACAAAAATAATTAATTATAAAAAAATAATAGATAATAAAAAATATTAATTAAAATTTAAAAAAAAAAAATATGAAAAAAAAAATCAATTAAAATATTTAAAAAAAAAATAAATAATAAAAAAAAATCAATTAAAATATTAAAAAAATAAATAAATAATAACAAATATTAATTAAAATATTAAAAAAAATAATAATAAATAAAAAAATATAAATTAAAATAATTAAAAAAAAATAATAAATAACAAAAAATATTAATGAAAATATTAATAAAAATAATAAATAATAATAAATAAAAAAATATCAATTAAAATTATAAAAAAAATAAATAAATAATAAAAAATATTAATGAAAATATTAAAAAAAAAATAATAAATAATAAAAAAAATCCTTTTAAAATTTAAAAAACAAAAATAAATAATAAAAAATATTAATGAAAATATTAAAAAAAAATAATAAAAAATATAAAAAAAAGTCAAAATATTAAAAAAAAATAATAAATAAAAAAATATCAATTAAAATATTTAAAGAGAATAATAAAAAATATTAATTAAAACATAAAAAAAAATAATAATAAATAAAAAAATATCAATTAAAATATTTAAAAAAAAATAATAAATAATAAAAAATATTTATGAAAATATTAAAAAAAATAATAAATAATAAAAAAATCCATTTAAATTATAAAAAAAATAAATAAATAATAAAAAATATTAATTAAATACCAATTAAAATATTAAAAAAAAATAATAAAAAATATTAATGAAAATATTAAAAAAAAAAAAAATAATAATAAATCAATTAAAATATTTAAAAAATAAAAATAAATAAATAATAAAAAATATTAATGAAAATATTAAAATAAAATAATAAAAACAAATTTTAATAATATTTTTATATTTTATTTAAAAAAATTTGTTAAATTATAAAATTAAATTTAATAATAAAAAAAAATTCAAATTTGTTGAAATTGTGTTTTAGAAAATTTCTTAAAATTCAAGCTTAAATATTACTGTATGATTAAAGTTTTATAATTAATAATTAAAATAATTGAATAAAAAAATTCAAAAATTTTATTTATAATTTTCATTTATGCGAAATTTTGCAAAACTATTTCTACAGAATTTACTTAAATTTCTAGCTGAAAATCTTAGTTCTAATTATACGAAAATAACATTGAGCTCAAAAAAAAAAAAAATTTCTTTTTTCATCTGTTTGTTTGCAGTAGAAAAATGTACAACATTTATGGCAGCTATAAATATGTATTATCAGATCTTGTCATAATTGCTTAATTTTGCAAAAAATAACAAGAAAAAAAAAATAGAAAAAGAAAAATATCATTTAGTCTGTGGCTTTTATCATGATAAGCGTGCACGCATAAACGTTTATATAGAGATTTTCATCAGCAGAGCATGCAAACAGCAGCATAAATGTTGTACAAGTGTTGACACTCTGTGACACACACGCATACACAGTGAAAGAGAGAGAAAGTATGAGAGAGAGAGAGAGAGAGAGATAGAGAGAGATGAATGAGACGTCGCCTCTTAATTCTTTTTGTAGGCGAATTTTGCTTCCATTTTCATTACCATTTCCCATGTCGCACATATAACCATTTTTTGTTTTCTGTGTCTATCATGTGTGTGTGTGTGTGTGTCCTGCTCTCTCTCTCTTTCTCTCTCTCTCGCTATCTCTTTCTGTGTGCGTGCGTTTGCACAAGATTTAATTGCATAGCCTCAGTCAAAGTCAAAGTCACAGTGAAAGTTTTGCTGTTTTGCTGTGGCACAGCATCCGGAATATAGCAAAAGCTACCTTCAACCTCACTTGCCACCACAGTTTTGCGCCCCCTTTCGCGAACGTGCCATAGTCTTACCCCCAAAATGGGGCAACAAATGGCATTAAAATTGTATTGTTATTTGCCTCGCTGCCTTTGGCTTCACAATGTTCTTCACATGCGACGTTTCTATTTGTTACTCTCTCTCTTTATCTCTCTCTGCTCTCTCTCTCTCTCTCTTTCATACTCATTCATCTTCATCGTTCTCATCGTGCGGTTTAATTGTCTGGCAACTCATTAAAAGTCCAGCTAAATCTTGCACTTAAAGCGAGACACGCCTCAACTAGTTCCCATTAAGCATATTTATATAAACGTTCTGCACTTCGCTCTCCCTCTCTCACTCTCTCCCTCTGTCACTCTCTCTCACTCTTATAGTCTTGTATCTTAGCTGCAATTTGTTAAGCTGCAGTACACGAAAATTGTAATCGTAATGCGAAACTTCTGTCCAGCATTAAGTAAAGTCCATTAAAAGCAACGTGCGCGGACATGGGATTCAACTGAAAGAGACAGACAACTATAATCAGAGAGAGAGAGAGAGAGAGAGAGAGAGAGAGAGATGAGAAATTGATCGACTTTTGAATACTCTCTGAAATTGATTAGCTTGCTCTTGTATCACATTTAGCACAACATTAGTTTTCTTTCAGTCTGCTGTTAACTCACTGCAAGCTCACTGTTAGCTCACTGTAAGCTCACTGTTAACATACTGCGAGCTCACTATATGCTCTACTATATGCTATACTGTTAACTTTCTGTCAGCTGACTATTAATTTACTGTTAGCTCACTGTTAGCTCACTGTTAGCTCACTGTAAGCTCACTCATTAACTTACTGTCAAGCTCAACTTACTGCATGCTCACTGTCAGCATAATGTTAGCTCACTGTTAACTTTCTGTCAGTTCAATGTTAGCTCATTGCTAGCTTTCACTGTTAAGCTTCTACAAGCTCAATTTTAACTTTCTACAAGCTGTCTATCATCTTCCTGTCATCCCACTGCTATACTGCTGTTATCGTGCTGCTGTTTCACTGTTAAGTGAACGATCACGTATAAATTGAGCTGCAAATTTTTGCATTTTTCAATCATAATCGATTTACTTTCGTTTTTTTTTCTTCTTTTTTTAAGCTTATTTGCATAGAGTTTTCTTTCTTATGCTGCGTCACGTTCCCATCTTTTACACCCTTCGCTGTGCACTTATCTTTTTCAAGGAAATTTTGTATAGTTACAGTTTTGTCAGCAGCGTCATGGCCAGCGGGTGCCAAAAGAAGTTTGTAGAGGGAGGGAGGGAAGGTTGCTGGCAGCAGAGAGGTAAAACTTGTTAAGTCAATGTGATGCAATTTACGCGTATTTTCTTTGCTAACTTGATGCGCAACGTAAAGTTTTCTATTTTCTCATTTTATGCTACGGGCAGCTGAAAATGCAGCATGTGTGGCATATAGCATGAGTTTCGCATTAGCAAAAGCAAACAAAAATACACAGAGACACACACACATACACACACACACATACACATTCAATGTGTGCGTCGTTATACAAACATGTGAAGACGTTATTCGATTTTTTGCATTATTTTTTTTCTCGCTTTTTTTTTCATCAGTTTTTTTTTTTTCTTCTCAATTTTAATTGCATTTGCATTTTGTGTGAGACAAAGAACATGGGGATCTGGCTATGACTATGGCAATGAATATATGCTTTATATATGTATATGTGTGTGTGTGTGTGTCTGTGTGTGTATGTGTGTGAATGTATGTATAGTTTAAGGCTTACCCTTTGCATACAGACTGGGATTATAGGCCGCAAATTGACACGTTGGCATATTCAAATTGTGATTGTGGACCATGCCCATCGACATGCGTGACACAGATGCGCGCTACAAAAAAAATAAAAAGAAGAGAGAAAAGAAAGATTAAGCAAAAATTTATTGAATATTTATAGTCCCTAGCTATGTATAGTACAGTTACATATATCAGGCTGCTGATATTTTCACACTGTGCTGTGCAGAGCAATTTCAATTTCATGCTTTAACTAAGTAAATCAAGCTCAATGTCAGCATAAATCATTTTTTTTTGCCTAATTTAAATTGAATGCAACATTTCATACATTTTTATATGTTCATTTTATTTATATTTTTTTTTATATATTTCTAGATTTATATTTTTTCAAGTTGTTATTTTAAATTTTCAACTTTTATATATATTTTTTTATTTTTATTTGTATATTTTTATACTATTATATTTTTTATATTTTTCTAATTTTTTTTATTTTTATTTGCAATTTTTTATAATATTTTTTTTATATTTTTCTAATTTTATATTTTTATGTTTTTAAGTTATCATTTATATATTTTTAGGTTAATATTTTCTTACTTTTATATTTATCATTTTTTTTTATGTTATATTTATATAATTTTCTAATTTTATTATTTTATATTTCTACTTTTTTATTTATATATTTTTATTTACTTTTATTTGTATTTTTTTTTTTTAAACTATTATATTTTTTATGTTATTCTAATTTTATTTTTTTTTATATTTTTATGTTTTTACGTTTTATATTTTTACGTTTTTATTTTTTTATGTTTATATTATTATACTTTTATATTTATATTTTATTTTATTTTTTATATAATATATAATATATATATATATAATATATATATATATATTTTTATATTTTTTTATATTTATATTTTTATACTTTAATATTTTTAAAAATTTGTATTGTTATTTGTATTTTATTTTTTATATTATTTATAGTATTTTTATATTATTTTTTTAGTTTTATATTTTTTTTATATTTTTATGTTAACATTTTCATAATTTTATATTTTTAAATTTTTTTTAATTGTATTTTTTATGTATATTATATTTATTTTTTTTTATTTTTATGTTATATTTTTATAATTTTCTAATTTTATTCTTATATATTTCTACGTTTTTATTTATATTTTTTTATATATATTTTTATTTGTATTTTTTTTATACTATTATTTTTTTTTATATTTTTCTAATTTAATATTTTATATATTTTTATGTTTTTATTTTTTATGTTTGTAGTTTAATATTTTAAAATGTTTTATTTGTATTTTATTTTTAATATTATTTATTGTGTTTTTATATTATATTTTTTATATTTTTCTAATTTTATCTTTGTATATTTTTACTTATCTATTTATTGTTTTTATGTTTATATTTTTATACTTTAATATTTTTAAAAAATTTTATTTTATTTTTTATATTAAATATTTATAATTTTCTATTTTTATTTTTTTAAATATTTTTATATTTATATTTTTTTTTTGTATATTGTTACGCTATTTTATTTTTGTTTTTTTTTTTTTAATTTTATATATATATATTTTTTTTATTTAAATATTTTTATCTTTATAATTTTCATATTTTTATTTTTTATAATATATTTTTTTAATTTTCTAATTTTATTTTTTAAATATTTTTATATTTTTATTTATATTTTTTTTGTATATTTTAACGCTATTTTATTTTTTATATTTTCTTTAGTTTTATATATTTTTATTATTATATATTATTAAAATATTTTTATCTTTATTATTTTCATATATATATTTTTTTTTCTGTTTTCCTTTGCTTTAAGTAAACATAATTTTATTTTTGGCAAGCACACTTCAAGCATTATTTCTAGTTCTATATCATTTATTTTGATTTATTTGCCTTGCAATTCGCAAGAAATAATTTCATGATTTATTTCTTGATGTCAAATTGCTCTTTGCGTAATGTAATGTATGAGTGTATGAGAATAAATGTAGCATACTTTGCTGCGCTCTGTGCCAAGTGCCAACTCTTGGCTAATTTATGCTATACCCAAAAAGTATGCTATAGATTTATAGATGTAATTCTGCAAATATGCAGAATTTATGCTCTATGAAAATATTGAGCTCAGCAAAAAATGCTGATCAACTATATTTAGTGAATAGCCGCCTGCCTACCTGATGCGCTTGCACTGCTTCCAATTCAACCAATGGACATGAGCTGCGATGTTGTTGCTGAAATTTGGGCTGATAAGGTTCCAGCATGCGTATTTTTCCCCAACGATTGAAGAATAACATGATGGCGCCAACCCATAGTATTAGCACAAGTCCAACAATCAGCACTTCCTCTGTGCGAACAATAATTTTGGGACCTGAGAAAATACAAAGACATTGTGTGTGAGAGAGAGATAGAGATAGAGAGTATAAAATGAACGTTAAGCTATTGTAATTTCTATTTACAGTGCAAATCTTATGCAATTTGTCGTTATCCATTTTTATATTATATTCTTAAGGAAAAAAAATCGCGCACGTACGCGTCGCGCGCGATACAAATAAATCAAGTATCGACGAGAAAAAAGAAAAAGAAGTTACAAGAATTCAATTATCACGCGTCTGAAATTCAACCACGTTTTTTTTTTTATTTTTTATATTTATTTTTTTTTCGTGGCAATTGGAGTACAGTTAAGACCATATAAACATTCAATTATCTCTTTCTTGGCCTTAAGATTTCCCGCTTCGTTCTGTGAGTTGTCTGTAACGATAAATTTTCTTTCAAGGTTTTTTTTTTTTTTTTTTTTGCTTTCATGCGTCGCGCCACGCGTTTGTGCTGTGGGATTTAATGATGATTTTCTTTTCTCTTTTTTTTTTTATATGTTATTTTTGGTTTGTTTTTTTTTTGGAAATTTTCAAGGCTTAGGAACATTAAATAATGTATTGGTAGTTTATCATCTTAAGTGCCGGGTACATGCTTCAGTGAGTTTTTATGATGAAATTTTTTATTAAAATAAATTAAAACATTTTATTGTTTACCGGGTATCTTTTAGTCGAGCAGTTTTATAAAAATGTCTGCCTATAAATATCTTGGCCTTCATTGACTAGAAATATCACTATGTAATTTTGTTAACATTTTGATTGTAATTTTGGTTTTTACAATAGACCGGGTATTCGGTAGTCGAGCACTTTATATTGCATTGTGCTTATTGATTGCATTTTGACGCTTTGCCAAGAAATTTCAGATATTTTTCTTGGAAATATTTAACAGATATACATATACTGTTTATAATTTACCGGGTATATGATAGTCGACAAAATTTTTTTTTTTTTTAGAATTTTATTGCATTCTATGCACTACTTAGTGATATATAACGCACTTGTCGCATGAAGTATTTAACTTTCTTTGTAGTAATAATATACCGGGTATTTGTTAGTCGCGCTTTTTAATGTTTGCATATTCAGTTTTTGCTATGAAACTTATTCTTTCTCTTCGAATTATACTAAAATGATTTCTAGCTTACCGAGTATTTGTTAGTTGTGCATATTTTCACATATTTTGACAATTATTTACTATATACCGGGTATCTGACAGTCGTGCAAAATTTGTTGATAGCACATTCCCTAGCATAACATTGACTTTTTACTACGAATTTGAAGTAACATTTCATTGAATTATAAATTCAAGTACTGGCAAATAATTTACCGGGTATCTGCTGGTCGAGCAGTTTCTTCTACTGTTTCTACTATTGCATACTAAGCTTTAAGCAATTTTTTTTTGTTTAATGTTTAAGTTTTAATTGTGTCAAAAAAAAATAATGAAACGCAGCGCCGCGCATCACAATCGCAGCGGAACGCAACGCAACGCGAATCGCATTGAAATTTTGTGGCAACATTAATTGGGCAATATTTTATTATCGATAATCTTTGCATCGGACTCGTAAATCTCTTGCAATAAATAAACTCAAAATGATGTCATCTCTGTGTGTGTTTCTGCCACTTGCCTCGTAAGATTTCATTGGCTTCTCTTTCCTCATCTTCATCTTCATCTTCATCTTCTTCTCTCTCTTTCTTTCGCGACTTTAGTTTTTCGTTTGTTTTCAAGAGTTTGAGTTGCATGCGCGAGACTTACCCGTTTCAATAGTTGTGCCATTGGCTGTAATTGTGGCGCCTGTGGCATCTAGACTCGCATCCTCTTGGCTGCCCAGTTCTGTATTATAATCAGTAGATGTGTTGCTGCTGCTGCTGCTGCCACGTGTAGCACTTGGCGGCGACATGGCAGCTGTTTCCTCAACCTCAACGAGAAAATTTGTGCCACTTCCTCCACGCCAACCAGAGCCCCATTCTGTAATGTCAATGTTGATTGAGTGGCATCAATCCATGTGCCTTCTGGCATGTGGCATGTGGCATGCGGCATGTGGCATGTGGCAAAAGAAAACAAACTATCTTACTCACCTTCAGAGATGCCAGTCGATGTGCTGACCTCCTCAGCGTAAGCTGCCAGCTTAGCGACTGCAATGATACAGAAAAAAGACAGAGACAGTGTGTGTTAGAGAGAGAGAGAGAGAGAGATAAAGAGAGCATGAGAGTAGTGAGAAAACAAACGATAAAGTTTAGCAAGTGGCAAGCGGCAAATGTTGATTTACCGCCGCCGCTGTGCATTTCCTGCATGTTGTCCAAGTGTTAAAAATTGCAAGCGAAAGTTGCAACTGTTAGATATTGCCTATCAATGTGCACTGTGTGGCATGCAACAAAAGGCTAAATCAACAATTTGACAGACTTGTCAACTATCGACCAAAAAAAAAAAAAACAAGTAAGAAAGTTATAGTCGAGTGTGCTCGACTATATAATACTCGGTGCCCAAAGTTATATTATATATTTATTTTGCTCGTGCTGCGCACTCGCCAATTTTAAGTTAATATAAAAAAAAAAATTTAAAAAAAAAATTAAAAAAAAAAATCGTCTCGGGAATCGAACCGCGGACCTCATGCACGCGAGTTCAACCCTCTAACCTGAGCACGCTCTTCACAAGTGTGAGAAACACTGAAAAAATGTTGCCGTCGTTTGGGGTGAGAACAGCAAGCAAGCGTACGCCTCTCAACTTTTGAAATTTGAAATGTGAATAACTTCCATGTTTATTATCCGATCTGTACCAAATTTGTACACAACGTCCAGATAAACATATTCTAACTTTGTGCCAAAATTCAGTGCTGTAGCTTGACTGGGTGTGGGTGAAGTGGTGTGTTCAAAATGGTTTTCATTGATTTGTAGAGGCGGTGGGGGGGCGTGGCAAAAATCCAAAATAAACTTGATCTGCCTGCAACTTATACAAGCACATTGGAAAAAAAATGAAGTCTCTAGCTCTTATAGTCTCCGAGATCTGTGTGTTTATACGGACGTACAGACGGACAGAAGGACAGACGGACATGCTCCAATCGACTCTGACTATTGATCCTGAGTCAGAATATATATACTTTATGGGGTCGGCCACGCCTCCTTATGGGTGTTACATACATTTGCTCTTGTCACTAACCCAATATACTCTTGGTTCCCAAAGGGCACCGAGTATAACAAAAAACTTTTGGACACTACAACAAAACTTCAACGTTGGGCACAAGGGAGCTAAAATTTTTTTTTTTTTTTTTCAAAGTTTTCTATAGACTTTTCAAAACTGCATAAAATGTTGGGGGGGTTTGGGGGAACTCATGAAACTCTTTATATTTAGAGATGCTGAAATTTTTTTTATGTGTATTTTGTGAGAGTTTTTCAACACTATTAATAGTGCTTATGCTCAATAAATCTTAGGATAATCATAAAAAACACGTAGAGACGCTAAGATCTCAGCATTTTGTCATAGATAGGAAGCTGAAATTTTTTTATATAAATTTCTATATAGTTTTCCAACACTATATGGATTTTCAGATTGTTTTCCAACACTAGTAATCATATCTAAAATTCGTTGAAGTCTCTAGCTCTTATAGTCTCGGAGATCTGTGTGTTCATACGGACGTACAGACGGTCAGACGGACAGACGGACAGACGTACAGACGTACAGACGGACATGCTCCAATCGACTCGGCTGTTGATCCTGAGTAAGAATATATATACTTTATGGGGTCGGCCACGCCTCCTTATGGGTATTACATACATTTGCTGCTGTCACTAAACCCAATATACTCTTGGTACCCAATGGGCACCGAGTATAAAAAGCAAATGAATTTCTAAGTCTAACTATAGAAAAATTCCAAGAAAATTTTCAGATTTTTACAGTTCAAGTTCAAAGTCTAAATAATAATAATTATATTTATTACTTCTTCATTTATAAGTTGTATAAATAATTTAATTAAAAGTGAAAAGAGAAAAAAAAAAAAAAACAAAATTATTTTATTTTTTCATTCAACGAAGCGCAAAAAAAAAAAAAAATGTAATTTCAATTTTAGTTTCAATTATGATGGCATAGAACTTTTGCTAACGGTAATTACACAAATTACCTGCGAGAGCGTTAAGTGTGGCAGCACAAATACACTAGAGTGTTACATGCCACATGCTACATGCCACATTGCTGCACACTAGTTGCTAGCAG
>JBAMBR010007145.1:0-20810 GCA_037044475.1 Zaprionus obscuricornis
TTTTAAAAAATAATTTTTCAATTTTTTAAACTTGATTTTCGAATTTTATATATTTTTATTTTCATTATTTAATTAAAAAAATAGTTTAAAAAATTTGTATGATTTTTTTTTACAATAAAATTAATAAAATAATAAATTTATTATTTTAAAATATTTTTGAAATTATTTTTCGAATTTTTTTAATTTTATTTTCATTATTTTAATTTTTAAAAATTTTAAAAAAAAATTTTTTTTCATTTATTTTTTCCTATATAAAAGTAGTGCAAAGTATGCTGACAAGTAAGCACAAGTGTATCTGGCAGTCAACATTTTAGTTAGTTAAGTTTAGCTACCTTTGATCTAAACGCATATGTGTGTCTGTGTGTGTGTTGCATGCAACATATAAAGAGACAGAAGAACTAAAAGAGACAGAATATACTCTCATTCATATTCATAACATCGTCGTTCTTACATTTTCCTTTTTGTGCTTGTGCTTTGACTTTAGTTTTACTTTTTTTCTCTCTCTCCCTCGCTTTCTCTCTATCACACTCTTAGTAGCTGTTTCTTTATATATTTTGTTTTTTTTTTTTTGCCGATCCCAAAAGAATTTTTTGTAACTGAAACTGAAAACTGGGCGCGACGTTGGCGTCAACGTCAATGTATGCTTGTACGTTTTGCTTGACCCAAAGCAATTTTAGCAGGTGAAGGGGCTTAAGACAAAGGCTTAGACGCGCCTTGGGCTAAGGTAAGATACTTAACTGTATATGAAAAGAATCAAAGGCGAGAAGCACAAGAAGTTGATAATGATGATGATGATGATGACGAAGAAGACTGAAATGATGTGTGCCCATCGTCTTCTTTATACTACTTCTCCTGCTGCTGCTGCTGCTTCTTCTTTATCATCTTATTATTCTTTTCTCTTCGGTTTTTTTTTTTTCATTTTCATTTATTTGCTTCGTCTGCTTTATTCAATTTCCGCTTTTTAATTGCTTGCCTTCTTTTTCGTCTTCTTCTTCTTCTTCTTCTACATCTTCTGTTTTTGCTTGACGCCTCAAAGTAAGAGAAGTCTGAAGAGAGAGAGAGACAGTTAGATGTGAGATTCTATTGATTTTCTGTTGAAATTTTCTGATACAAATTGCGGGATTATTGGGCTAAATTTTTTTTTTTTTTTTGGACTATGCTTTTGTATTTTTTATTTTTTTTTGTATTTTTTTTTTTTTTTGTATTTTTTGTTTGCTTTTGGGTATCGTCGTCAGCTCCAATGTCAACGGCAGCATTTGCGCAGCACAAAATGAATTTTTCACAAAAAATATTTGAGCATTTCGAATACAAATACAAATATAAATAAAATAAACAATTTTATGACTAATTTGTTGAACAATGAGCGAGACAGCAATAATAACAACAATGACGGCGAGATATAAGTTTTTTTTTTTTTGCATGCATAAAATGCAACATTTTGTATGTCACTGTGTCGTTGTGTATGTGTGTGCTGCAGGAAGTTGGCAACGCTTTGGGCCATGTCGGAATTTTCGGGCAGAAGACAAACCTAGATCGTTGGGTAACTTAAGACAAGGGCAGACCAAGAGAGAGAGAGAGAGAGAGAGACGAGTGTATGGCTGAGGCTGTGGCAGGAAACACTTGGTGCGATATTGACAAAGCGTATGGAAGGCAAATTAAATATAATAGAAGACACACGATTCCCCAAGCTACTGTTGCTGCTGCCTGCTGCTTGCTGCTGCTGCTGCCGAATAAACGACAAAACAGTTGCAAGACAATAAAGTAAACTTGCAGCTTATATAAAACTTTTCACTGTAGCTCCCAACAGTATGCACACGCGTGTCTCTCAGTCTGTGTGTGGCAGCAGAACTTACACTTTATAGTTGAAGGCAAAAGTTTTGATCGATTTGAACGCGTTGTCTTTTTTATGGACACGTAACAAAGTACTTGGAATATGTTCAGCATAAAAAAATGAGAGAAAATTGTAAAAAAAATATATGTATAAAGAAAACTTATTGCATAACTAAAGCTACAAGTAAATCAAAAAAAAGACAATGAGAGGGAGAGAGAGAGTTACGGGTAAAATACTTATGCAACTCACTGTATATGTATTAGCAAATGATGTACATATAGTTCAATAGTTTCCAATTAGTTCAATACTTGTCAAAGGGGCAACAACTTTCGCTGACACTGTATACTATACACTGTACACTCTACAGTGCTGTGCAACATATACAGTCAAAAGTAGCAGTGCCAAATACTGTACATATGTACATATGTATGTATGGCAAATAGTTGAAGCTAATCTTCTTTATACTTTTCTGACTTGCATATTTTACTCAGTTTTTTTTTCTGCAGTATTTTTTCTTGTATTTATTTGTAATATTTTTTTTCTGGATTATTTTTTTTTTGTATTTTTGTATTTTAGCTTTTATTGATTTTTAATATTTTCTTAGTATTTTTTGTCTAATATTTTTTCTAGTGTTTTTTTTTTTAGTATTTTTCCAGTATATATCTAGTAAATTTCTACTTATTTTTCTAGTATTTTTTCCAGTATTTTTCTAGGTTTTTTTTGGAGCATTTTTCTAGTATTTTTCCAGAATTTTTTCTAGTATTTTTTTTTAGCATATTTCGTATATTTTTCTAGTTTTTTTATTTTGTATTTTTCAAGCAATTTTCTAGTATTTATCTCGTATATTTTTTTGATATTTTTCTAATATATTATTTTTTGTATATTTTTCTAGTATTTTTCCAGTATTTTATTCTAGCATTTTTCTTGTATTTTTCTAGTATGTTTTTAGTATTTATTTGGTAATTATTTAGTATTTTTTTTAGAGTTTTTTCTAGTATTTGTTTTTTGGATTTTCTCTAGTATTTTTTTTAGTATTTTTTCTAGTATTTTTTTCTAGTATTTTTTCTAGTATTTTTTTTCTAGTATTTTTCTGGTATATCTCCTTGTATTTTTGTGTAGTATTTTTTTCTAGTATTTTTTCTAGTATTTTTTCTAGTATTTTTTCTAGTATTTTTTCTAGTATTTTTTTTAGTATTTTTCTGGCATATATATTTCCTAGTATTTTTGGCTAGTATTTTTTTCTAGTATTTTATAGTGCTTTTTTAGTATTTTTTCTGGTATTTCTCCTCGTATTTTTTTACTATTTTGTCTAGTATTTTTTTAGTATTTTTCTGGATTCCTAGTATTTTTTTTCAGTATTTTTTATATTTTATCTAGTATTTTTTCTCTATATTTTTTTGCACCTATTCATTTTTTTTCTCATTTTTTATTTGTGCTCAATTTGTCATCATTCCGTTTATTATTTATGCCTTGTGCTATTTTCTATATAGTATTTTTTTTGCTTGATAACCACAATTTAGCTTTAATTATAAGTATTTTCTTTATTTTTATTGTCTATAAATGCTGTATATATGAATGGCATACAACAACTATGCATGATTCATACAGACTCATTCCATAGCCCAAAAAGCAAAAAGCAAAAAGTCCTCTCTAATTACTCACGCAGTGAGCGGCGAGAAAACCGTTAAGAGTTTGGATTTAAATCATGTGAAATGCATTTGAAATGAGGTTTTTTTTTTTCACTGTGTTGCATTCACATAGTCAGAGTCATAGTCATTGAGTCATTGTTGTTATTGTTGTGGTTTGTATTTGAATTGTATTTGTATGCACAAAACGCTATTCAAATTGATTCGAATGTAACTAGTACAAAAGCAGCAGGCAGCAAGCAACATTTAGTTTTTGTTTTGTGCCGTTTTCTTTGTATATTGCTTTGATTTGGGCCACGTTTTGTCTGATAACGCATTGCACCTGTGCGCTAGTTTGTAATTTCCATTATTGTTGACCGTTTCTCGTTTTTGGGGCACATTCACAAAAACAAACATATATATGTACATATATTTCTGTGACACACTGTGTGTGTATGTGTATGTTTATACATTACATACTTGAACGTTCTACATTGATTTTGTTGTGGTCGCATTTGGGGAAATGCGATTAGATAAGCATTTCTGCTAGTTCAAGTCTTATCAATATCAACAATTTTCTGTAACACACAAACACACACAGAAAAGAGAGAGAGCCAGAGAGAGAGAGATAGACATACAAACAGTGAGACATAAATGTGCTGGCTTGTTTACTGATAAGGCAAGTTTATTGTGTCATTGCATATATAGAACATTATTCACCTGTGACCAAAATTCAATGCAATTTGCCAAAGTTTCTCACATATTGATTCATATTATCATACATTGTGGCATGAAGAAAACATATTTATGCCACTGCTCGTTGTTGTTGGGCTTGAACTTAACTTAAAGTCTCAAAGTTATATCGATTGTCTTTTGACTTTGTACAATTGGCTAATTGCAATTACTAAATAATTTTTTGGCATTTTGATTGGCACAAAAATTGTTTATCTAAAATTCTGACATATTTTTTTTTTTTGGCTGTCAAATGGAGAAAATGTGTAATTAAATTTTAATAGATCTCAAAAATAATAGTAATAATATTTATGCAACTGTCACTTGATGCCAATTTATACATTATATTATTTTGATTAAATTTTAATCAAAATACAAATGCAAATTTATTTATTTCTCTATTAAATTTGTGACATTTCTCTCTCTGTATATCTGGCAGAAAATTGTTGCAACAACAGGAGCAGCAACAGAGAATAATAAATAATTTTCGGAGGCCCTTTTCCGGAGGCAACCAAAAATTATTTATTATTCTCTGTTGCTGCTACTGTTGTTGCAACAATTTTCTGCCAGATATACAGAGAGAGAGAAATGTCACAAATTTAATAGAGAAATAAATAAATTTGCATTTGTATTTTGATTAAAATTTAATCAAAATAATATAATGTATAAATTGGCATCAAGTGACAGTTGCATAAATATTATTACTATTATTTTTGAGATCTATTAAAATTTAATTACACATTTTCTCCATTTGACAGCCAAAAAAAAAAAAAAAAAATATTATGTCAGAATTTTAGATAAACAATTTTTGTGCCAATCAAAATGCCAAAAAATTATTTAGTAATTGCAATTAGCCAATTGTACAAAGTCAAAAGACAATCGATATAACTTTGAGACTTTAAGTTAAGTTCAAGCCCAACAACAACGAGCAGTGGCATAAATATGTTTTCTTCATGCCACAATGTATGATAATATGAATCAATATGTGAGAAACTTTGGCAAATTGCATTGAATTTTGGTCACAGGTGAATAATGTTCTATATATGCAATGACACAATAAACTTGCCTTATCAGTAAACAAGCCAGCACATTTATGTCTCACTGTTTGTATGTCTATCTCTCTCTCTCGCTCTCTCTCTGTGTGTGTTTGTGTGTTACAGAAAATTGTTGATATTGATAAGACTTGAACTAGCAGAAATGCTTATCTAATCGCATTTCCCCAAATGCGACCACAACAAAATCAATGTAGAACGTTCAAGTATGTAATGTATAAACATACACATACACACACAGTGTGTCACAGAAATATATGTGTACATATATATGTTTGTTTTTGTGAATGTGCCCCAAAAACGAGAAACGGTCAACAATAATGGAAATTACAAACTAGCGCACAGGTGCAATGCGTTATCAGACAAAACGTGGCCCAAATCAAAGCAATATACAAAGAAAACGGCACAAAACAAAAACTAAATGTTGCTTGCTGCCTGCTGCTTTTGTACTAGTTACATTCGAATCAATTTGAATAGCGTTTTGTGCATACAAATACAATTCAAATACAAACCACAATAACAATAACAACAATGACTCAATGACTATGACTCTGACTATGTGAATGCAACACAGTGAAAAAAAAAAACCTCATTTCAAATGCATTTCACATGATTTAAATCCAAACTCTTAACGGTTTTCTCGCCGCTCACTGCGTGAGTAATTAGAGAGGACTTTTTGCTTTTTGCTTTTTGCGCTATGGAATGAGTCTGTATGAATCATGCATAGTTGTTGTATGCCATTCATATATACAGCATTTATAGACAATAAAAATAAAGAAAATACTTATAATTAAAGCTAAATTGTGGTTATCAAGCAAAAAAAAATACTATATAGAAAATAGCACAAGGCATAAATAATAAACGGAATGATGACAAATTGAGCACAAATAAAAATGAGAGAAAAAAAATGATGATTCAAGAAAAATACTAGAGAAAAAATACTAGATAAAATACTAGAAAAAATACTGAAAAAAAATACTAGGAGAAATACCAGAAAAATACTAAAAAAATACTAGACAAAATAGTAAAAAAATACGAGGAGAAATACCAGAAAAAATACTAAAAAAGCACTATAAAATACTAGAAAAAAATACTAGCACAAAAATACTAGGAAATATACTAGAAATACCAGAAAAATACTAAAAAAAAATACTAGAAAAAATACTAGAAAAAATACTAGAAAAAATACTAGAAAAAATACTAGAAAAAAATACTAGAAAAAATACTAGAAAAAATACCAGACAAAATACTAGAAAAAATACTGGAAAAAATACTAGGAGAAATACCTGAAAAATACTAGAAAAATACTAAAAAAAATACTAGAAAAAAATACTACACAAAAATACAAGGAGAAATACCAGAAAAATACTAGAACAAATACTAAAAAAAAATACTAAAAAAAAAAACCAGAAAAAACTACTAAAAAAACTAGAAAAAATGCTAAAAATACTAGAAAAAATCTAAAAAATATACTAGGAGAAATACCTGAAAAATACTAGAAAAAATACTAAAAAAAATACTAGAAAAAAATACTACACAAAAATACAAGGAGAAATACCAGAAAAATACTAGAACAAATACTAAAAAAAAATACTAAAAAAAAAAACCAGAAAAAACTACTAAAAAAACTAGAAAAAATGCTAAAAATACTAGAAAAAATCTAAAAAATATACTAGAAAAAAATAATAAAAAAATACTGAATAATTAGCAGATAAATACTAAAAAATAATTAGAAAAATTGGAGCAACATACTAGAAAAATAGAAAAAATACTGGAAAAATACTAGAAAAATATCCAAAATACTGGAAAAATAGTAGAAAAATGCTCGAAAAAAACCTAGAAAAATACTGGAAAAATTACTAGAAAAATAAGCTAGAAATTTACTAGATATATACTGGAAAAATACTATAAATATACTGAAAAATACTAGAAAAAAATATTAGACAAAATATACTAAGAAAATATTAAAAATCAATAAAAGCAAAAATACAAATCAAATAAGCCAGAAAAAAAATACTACAAATAAATACAAGAAAAAATAATGCAGAAAAAAACCTGAGTAAAATATGCAAGTCAGAAAAGTATAAAGAAGATTAGCTTCAACTATTTGCCATACATACATATGTACATATGTACATATATTGGCACTGCTACTTTTGACTGTATATGTACACAGCACTGTAGAGTGTACAGTGTATAGTATACAGTGTCAGCGAAAGTTGTTGCCCCTTTGACAAGTATTGAACTAATTGGAAACTATTGAACTATATGTACATCATTTGCTAATACATATACAGTGAGTTGCATAAGTATTTTACCCGTAACTCTCTCTCTCCCTCTCATTGTCTTTTTTTTGATTTACTTGTAGCTTTAGTTATGCAATAAGTTTTCTTTATACATATATTTTTTTTACAATTTTCTCTCATTTTTTTATGCTGAACATATTCCAAGTACTTTGCTACGTGTCCATAAAAAAGACAACGCGTTCAAATCGATCAAAACTTTTGCCTTCAACTATAAAGTGTAAGTTCTGCTGCCACACACAGACTGAGAGACACGCGTGTGCATACTGTTGGGAGCTACAGTGAAAAGTTTTATATAAGCTGCAAGTTTACTTTATTGTCTTGCAACTGTTTTGTCGTTTATTCGGCAGCAGCAGCAGCAAGCAGCAGGCAGCAGCAACAGTAGCTTGGGGAATCGTGTGTCTTCTATTATATTTAATTTGCCTTCCATACGCTTTGTCAATATCGCACCAAGTGTTTCCTGCCACAGCCTCAGCCATACACTCGTCTCTCTCTCTCTCTCTCTCTCTTGGTCTGCCCTTGTCTTAAGTTACCCAACGATCTAGGTTTGTCTTCTGCCCGAAAATTCCGACATGGCCCAAAGCGTTGCCAACTTCCTGCAGCACACACATACACAACGACACAGTGACATACAAAATGTTGCATTTTATGCATGCAAAAAAAAAAAACTTATATCTCGCCGTCATTGTTGTTATTATTGCTGTCTCGCTCATTGTTCAACAAATTAGTCATAAAATTGTTTATTTTATTTATATTTGTATTTGTATTCGAAATGCTCAAATATTTTTTGTGAAAAATTCATTTTGTGCTGCGCAAATGCTGCCGTTAATGCGCTCAAAGTGACAACAAAATGCCAAAAGCAAACAAAAAATACAAAAAAAAAAAAAAAAAATACAAAAAAAAATAAAAAATACAAAAGCATAGTCCAAAAAAAAAAAAAAAATTTAGCCCAATAATCCCGCAATTTGTATCAGAAAATTTCAACAGAAAATCAATAGAATCTCACATCTAACTGTCTCTCTCTCTCTTCAGACTTCTCTTACTTTGAGGCGTCAAGCAAAAACAGAAGATGTAGAAGAAGAAGAAGAAGAAGACGAAAAAGAAGGCAAGCAATTAAAAAGCGGAAATTGAATAAAGCAGACGAAGCAAATAAATGAAAATGAAAAAAAAAAAAACGAAGAGAAAAGAATAATAAGATGATAAAGAAGAAGAAGCAGCAGCAGCAGGAGAAGTAGTATAAAGAAGACGATGGGCACACATCATTTCAGTCTTCTTCGTCATCATCATCATCATCATTATCAACTTCTTGTGCTTCTCGCCTTTGATTCTTTTCATATACAGTTAAGTATCTTACCTTAGCCCAAGGCGCGTCTAAGCCTTTGTCTTAAGCCCCTTCACCTGCTAAAATTGCTTTGGGTCAAGCAAAACGTACAAGCATACATTGACGTTGACGCCAACGTCGCGCCCAGTTTTCAGTTTCAGTTACAAAAAATTCTTTTGGGATCGGCAAAAAAAAAAAAACAAAATATATAAAGAAACAGCTACTAAGAGTGTGATAGAGAGAAAGCGAGGGAGAGAGAGAGAGAAAAAAAGTAAAACTAAAGTCAAAGCACAAGCACAAAAAGGAAAAATGTAAGAACGACGATGTTATGAATATGAATGAGAGTATATTCTGTCTCTTTTAGTTCTTCTGTCTCTTTATATGTTGCATGCAACACACACACAGACACACATATGCGTTTAGACTCAAAGGTAGCTAAACTTAACTAACTAAAATGTTGACTGCCAGATACACTTGTGCTTACTTGTCAGCATACTTTGCACTACTTTTATATAGGAAAAAATAAATGAAAAAAAATTTTTTTTTAAAATTTTTAAAAATTAAAATAATGAAAATAAAATTAGAAAAAAATTCGAAAAATAATTTCAAAAATATTTTAAAATAATAAATTTATTATTTTATTAATTTTATTGTAAAAAAAAAATCATACAAATTTTTTAAACTATTTTTTTAAATTCAAAATAATGAAAATAAAAATATATAAAATTCGAAAATCAAGTTTAAAAAATTGAAAAATTAATTATAATTTTAAAAAATAATTTTCTTAATTTTTTTTAAAAATATATAAAAATTCTTTAATTTTACAATAATTTGCAGAAAATATTTTTTTTCAATACTTTTGAAAATAAAAATATTTAAAATTATAATTTTAAAAAATAATTTTCTTAATTTTTCTTAAAAATATATAAAAATTCTTTAATTTTACAATAATTTGCAGAAAATATTTTTTTTCAATACTTTTGAAAATAAAAATATTTAAAATTATAATTTTAAAAAATAATTTTCTTAATTTTTCTTAAAAATATATAAAAATTCTTTAATTTTACAATAATTTGCAGAAAATATTTTTTTTCAATACTTTTGAAAATAAAAATATTTAAAATTATAATTTTAAAAAATAATTTTCTTAATTTTTCTTAAAAATATATAAAAATTCTTTAATTTTACAATAATTTGCAGAAAATATTTTTTTTCAATACTTTTGAAAATAAAAATATTTAAAATTATAATTTTAAAAAATAATTTTCTTAATTTTTCTTAAAAATATATAAAAATTCTTTAATTTTACAATAATTTGCAGAAAATATTTTTTTTCAATACTTTTGAAAATAAAAATATTTAAAATTATAATTTTAAAAAATAATTTTCTTAATTTTTCTTAAAAATATATAAAAATTCTTTAATTTTACAATAATTTGCAGAAAATATTTTTTTTCAATACTTTTGAAAATAAAAATATTTAAAATTATAATTTTAAAAAATAATTTTCATTATTTTTTTTAAAAATATATAAAAATTCTTTAATTTTACAATAATTTGCAGAAAATTTTTTTTTCAATACTTTTGAAAATAAAAATATTTAAATAAAATATATAAAATTTAAATAAAATATTAAAAAAATGTATAAAAATATTTGAAAGTGCTAAGCATAAAAATATTTCATTTTATTGTTAGCATTCAATATTTTCGTTATTTATTACAAGCTTTTGCAATATTAAATTACATTGTGCAATAGTTACGCCCAATGTAAAAAGAAAAATAAAAAAAAAAACAATCACTTTGCACAGTAAGAAACAATTTTAGAAGCTACAAAAGACTCTACCAGACATAGACTCGTATATCATTTGATATGCGTAGTGTGAGAGAGAGAGAGAGGCAAGAGTGAAAAAGAGTTATCTATGCGAGCTGCCAAAATCAGTATACAAAGCAGCAAAATGTAGTCCACCAAGACATTTGCCAAGTCAAATATCAAATATTTATTTTCATGCATGTTTTTGTTTGGCATTTTATTTATTACGAGCAGCTATAGACCAAGAGAGAGACAAAGAGAATGAGAGAGAAAAATGTAGCTAAAGCACGTAGTGAGATAAGCAAAAGACACACAGAGACAGAGAGAGACAGAGAGACAGAAAGATGCAGCAAATGTTGAGCCTCAATTTGTGGCTATTAAAATGCATAAGCTGCAAGCAGTTTATGCATTTGACATTTTTTTTTTATATTTTCTATGACATTACTAATACGCCGCGTGTACAGCAAGCTAAAAAACTGAATGAAGGTTGAAGGTTGAATGCAAAACTTCTTCATGTTAACTGGGCAGCAATAGCAGCAGCAGCAGCACTGTGGCAAGACACAGCGAGTGTCCATTAAACATTTATAATTGCAACATGGCATCGTCGCGTTTTATGTTTGTTTTGTTTTTTTTTTTTTTTGGTCACATATAAAACATAAACAACACGTGTGACAAAGACAGCAAGAGAAAGAGAGAGAGAGAGAAAGAGCATAAAAAAGCATTGCACACTCAAGTATTCAGTGTGAAGTGGCAGAGAGTTGCAAAAGGATTGCGCATGCATAGTGTATGCAGCAATAAGTTGCAACCTGCAAACTTGCTACTTGCTACTTGCAACTCTCCAAATGCATTGCTGCATTTTCGGCTCGTTTTCAGGGATTTTCTAGCATTCTTTCCTCTATTTTTTTTTTCGCTGCTTTTGCATTTGCATTTTGTGGGCAACTCTTTTGTGGGGTTTCCTTCCACACACACAGAGAGACACAGACACACGTACATATAGAGCGTCACACATTGAGCGCCATTTTGAAAGGTTTTGCCTCTGGCTAGGGAGCTTAGCACAATGAGAAACAAAAAGTGTCTGTCTTAAAGTCACGTCATGTACGACCGTTGCTATGCTGGCAACGGGGTGAGAGGCGGGGCAGTAGAAGCAGCAGCAGCAGAAGACTCTTTGGGGAGGTGTGTGGCAAGTTATTTGCCTGCTGCCTGTAATGAGACAGCTGCCTCATATGCTGACGCCTGTTTCTGTTTCTGTTAATGTTGTTAGGCAGCAACAGCAGCAGCATAAATAGCATCAGCATCAGCAGCAGCTTCTTTTCAGCTAATGAGAATGGCAGCATATTCAGCATGATGTGCGGGTACGAGTCTTACGGCACAGTGCGACTCACAAAAAAAATTAAATTTTTTTTTTTTTTTTTTTTTGTATATGCGGCAGTGGCAGCGACTCAAAACCCAACAAAAAAAAAAAAAAAAGAAAATACGGAGATTGAAGGATTTTAATTAAATAGGCTGCTAGGCGCGGGCAAAGCTGTAAATTTAACCAAGCATCACGCTGACGAGCTGCTGCTTGTCTTGCTCTGCTCTACTGCTGCTGCTGCTGCTGCTGAAAGGCGGCACTTTAATATATGTCTGTCTGTCTGTCTGTCTGTTTGTCTATCTGTCTGTCTGTCTATCTGTCTATCTGTCTGTCTGTCTGTCTATATAGTCACTCGTACTATATAACAAAACATATAAGAGAAAAGAGCTGAAAGCGCATTGCGTATTACAGCTTCTTTCTCTACTTCTAATACCCGGCACTCTTAGCATACAGTGGGAATATAGGCGCTATGTAACAGTTAATAATTTATGTAACGTTCCATAAGCGAACAAGACTTAGCACATTGTGAATATATATTCATGCTAAGTATCAATATCTGTCCTAGATAATATCTAGATCTCATAGACTATCAGAGCTAGAGACTTCAATTGTTCTAGCAAAGTGTTTGTATTGTTTTTAGGTAGTTTCAGTTTATTTTGAATTTTTGCCACGCCTCGCAGCGACTTCAAAAATCGATCATAGCCATATAAAACATTGATAAAATAGTCAAAATTGTACAGCTAAAAATTTGAAATTTTTAGAACTTAAAATGCAGACTACTCTGAACGTGCTGTGAAAGTTTGACATAGATCGCAGCATAAACAGAGAATTTATGCAATTTTTAATTTTCTAGGATATCGGAAATGCCAATATCTAGAAACTTTAATAGTAGTACACTTATAATATAGACTAATAATAAAATCTATAAAAATTTGTTGCAGTTCGTATAAAAAAATTTAAATTTTTCTCATATACCGGGTATCACATAGTCGTCTAGCATAGTCAACTGTCACTTTCTCACTTGTTTTTATTTATTTATTTTGTGTTTTTTTTTTTTGTTTTTTTTCTTTCTTTTTTTAATTGCTAGAATGTATCATGAGTAACTTTATTGTCGCATAACTCTTTGAGAGCGTGAGAGAAAGAGAGAGAGAGAGTGAGGGAAGTGCGATGCTAAGAGAATAATTACAGCAGCGAATGTTAAGCTTAAAGCTGCTTAAATTTAACATTTAATATTAATTAAATCTAAGTATGACAAAAAAAAAAAACAAAGTTAAACAATGTTGAAATTGATATGAGCGCTGCTTCATATATCAATTTACCCCCCCCCCCCCCTCTGACTAACATATGACTAACTAAAATAATCACTCATATTATATAAAGACTAAACATGCCATGTTATCATCATCATCATCATCATCATTATAATCATCATTATCATGTTGATGTTTATCTTAATTATTGCACAACTTAGGCAATATTACTTGCTGCGCTGCTTGACCTTTTCACTTGGCCAAAGCTATTGCCAAAAAAAAAATAAAAGAAAAGGTCACACTCTGCCGTAGCAGCAGCAGCAACTGCTCGGCTACAATTTCGGTTATGCTTATGCTTCGGCTAAACGCTTGTAGAGCCTTTGAGCATGCGCAATGTTTGCTATATAAAAAAAAAAATATATATATATAGATATATATCAAATAATATTTTTCTACACTATGCTAGAGAAATAGAATTAGCATAAACAGGTCAAGGCGCAGAGATACAGTCTTCGACTCAGACTTATAAATCGACAAGTATTTTATATGCTTCATTAATCACATACAGCTGCGCTGCGCTAATAGCATCAGTAATCAGTAAAGATATAGATAAAAGAAGATATATAGATACATTTATATCTATGTATCTTTATATAGTAGTAATAGAAATTTATATACTATATAATTATAATTTCTAGCGTTGCGAGAACAAGTTTTTTTCTTGTACACAAGATTGAAAGTGATACTGAGACTGAGCAAGACAGGCAGACATAGAGAGTGAGAGAGAGTGAGAGAGAGAGTATTGTATCAATCAGCGCTTAAAAATAAACCGCAACGCAAACTCATGATATCATCATCGCTCAACAATGCCAAGGCTCAGTCTCTCAAGTCTCATGTCTCTCAAGTGTCTTATGTCTCGGCGCAGCTCTTAAACTTGGCTTTTGCTTACCTGTTAAAATGGCTGCCAGAAATACTAAAACGATCCGTGACATTTTTTCGACTGCTTCTGTGTTTATTCCAATAACTGAACTTTTACTTATTTATTTTTTTTTTTATATTACTTTTTTGCCGCAGGGCAAAAGACGCTTTTTTTATTATTATTATTATTATGTTTGTGTTTTTTTTTTTTTTTTATTTTTTTACTCTCGCGTATTTGGCAAAGCGCTTAGTGATTTTTTTTGCTTCTCCTTCTTGTTGTTGTTTAGCTTTTTTTTTTTTCAAGCACAAAATGTGTCGCTTTAGTTGAAGTGGGGGGCACTTTACGGCCGTTGCAGCCTTTCTCTCTGTGTGTGTATATGTGTATATGTGTTTACTTTTTGCGCGCACTGTCAAACACACAAACACTTGATGACAACAACAAAAAATCCTTTTCTTTCTTCTTATTTTTTAGCGCGTTGCTTGAACTCTTTAGAGCTTTACGGATTTTATTTTATGTATTTTTATTTAATATTCGTTTCTTGGTATTTTCGTTTATTTTTTTCTTTACACTTTGTCAATATAAAAAACTTTCACTGTAACTGCAATACAATGATGTGTTTAAAAGAATTTTACGACTGTTTATTTATTTTTTTTTATTTTTGTTTTTTTTTTTGACGCGCCAAAATAATTGACAAATTATGAAAAATGTGCAAGAAAAGACGCAAGTCCGCTTGACTAGCTAAACTACAGCTATGAGCTATGTGCTACGTGCTACGGTGACAGCGACAGTTTCAGTTAACAGCTAACAGTGTTAACAGTTAAACAAATACAAAACGCACACACAAAACATACATAAACACACACAAACACATGCAAGTCTTATACGCTATGAACGCTGCGAACGAAATGACGTTATGAACGTTGATGACGACGATGACGTTGAACGTTTTATGTGTTTTTTTTTTTCTTATTCGTTTTACCGGCTAAGAAACAGTTTGTGGAAGCGCACGCACGATTGCGGGGTGAAGCGTGGGCGAACCTAAGCGAGACTAAAACGATTCGTAAGCGCACAAACGAAACGAACGTACGAAACGAAACGAAACGATTGAAACGAAGAATATGTTGTCGCTCGGGTTGGTTGGTTGCTCGGTCGGTCGGTCGTGTGTGTTTTGTTGTTACGAAAACGAAACGATGCGAACGAAGTGAACGAACGTACGAACACAATCACTCACTCACACACAAAAGAGAGAGAACGTCGAAAATATGTGTCGTACGAATTATTTAGTTATTTCGGCTGGAGAGCGAACGAAGCGTTGAATGCAACAGTTACCAACAGACTGACTCTATACGCTGTTTCTATGAAGTTGCCAAACGGCTACGCAGCGGCAGCAGCAAAACAGCGAACAGCAGCATACACACACACACGCATACAGAGCGACAGCGAACGTACACACACACACACACCCTGAACGTAAATACATTGATTGCACACATATGCAGGCAGCACAGCGTACACACACATATATACGCGCGTATGCAGGCAGCGCAGCGCAGCATTGGCTTAGCAACATTTTGCTGTTTGTTTAGCAACATGCGCATAGCGCTAGCAACATTTTGTATGAGTTGCTATGCTATTTGATTCACATGTTGCACGCGCCAGTGAGTCGTGTTCCACTTTAGCGACTGCGGCAGCGGCAGCGACAGCAGCAGCAGTGGCAGCAGTAACGTCAGCCGCTGCAGCAGCAACAGCAGCAGCAGCACTGGCAGCAGCATCTTTTGTCAGTTTGATTTGAATTTGTGTGTCTCTTGTGCTTTGCCATTTTCTGTTATTATTGTTGTGCTTGTTGTTGCTGTTTTGATTGTTGTTGTTATTGTTATTGCTGCTGCTGCTGTTGTAGTTTGCATTTGTCTGCCAACCAGCCACATTTCTGTCTATTTGTCGCTTGATAATCTCTGGCTTTTGTTTGTTTCAGCCTCTGAGCAGCAGTTGCAGCGGCATCAGCAGCAGCATTAGCCGCAGCCTTACTCAATCGTGTTGCACTGTGGCTTTACACTATATTCCTATTCACATTTATAGCTATCCCGCTGCGGGTCCTCTGTCTCTTCCTATCTCTTCCTGTCTCTCTCTCTCTCTCTCTCTCTTTCTGTCTAACTGTTTCACACGCTCGCTTTGTATAACCAACAAATCGCGACCAATGCCAGCGCCTCTGGCACTGCGTCTGACCTACATGATTAGCCGCATCACAAATCGTGCAAATATAGTGCACTTACAACATACGCCACACACACACACACACACACAGCAGTCACACACATACTAATACACATTTACATAAATCAATTATGAACTGCAATCGAAATATGCATTTTGTATGACAAGGTCTCTAGGGATGCAACTGTACATGCCTCTCATTCTCGCTGTCTCTCTCTCTCTCTCTCTCTCTCAGTCTCTCCCTTACTCTCTCTAAGTGTTTTGTGTATGGCGCCACCGATATTTATTGTGGCACATACATAACATATTCATTTAAAACCAACAACATTTTGGCATTTGCCATTCAGCATTCAGTATGCAGCATGCAGCAAACAGCATTCAACATTCACTTTACCTGCCACAGCAGCAGCAAAATACTAGCAAATTTTCAACAAAACTCACGTGGCCAATAACATTACGAACCTTTTAAATTTAATCAAAGCTTATATTTTTTCAACAAATGCTCGCTTTGAATGCCCTTTGGCCATATTTTGCATACGCTAAAACAAACCAGTGCATATGCAAATAATACTCTACAATTTTCAATTTTGGCAACAGTCGAATATTCAATGTGTTTTGCTACAAATGTAAAAAAAAAAAATTAAAAATAAATAATAATAAATATAAAATAAATATATATAAAAATAAAATATTAAAAATAATAGAATATAATTTTAATAATATTAAATATATATATTTAAATTTAATATTTCCACATTATAACAACAAATAAATTAAAAATTATTATTATTATATTTAAATAATAATAAAAAAAAAAACAATAAAAATATTTTAAAAATTTTATAAAAATAATTTTAATAATAAAAACAAGTATATAAAAATATTATTACAACATTCTAACTAAAAATAAATTATTTAATTCCTACAAAATTTAAACAAGAAATTCAAATTAAAATCAAAACTAATTAAAATTATTAATTAAAAAAATATATAAAATATATAAAATATATAAAATATATAAAATATATAAAATATATAAAATATATAAAATATATAAAATATATAAAATATATAAAATATATAAAATATATAAAATATATAAAATATATAAAATATATAAAATATATAAAATATATAAAATATATAAAATATATAAAATATATAAAATATATAAAATATATAAAATATATAAAATATATAAAATATATAAAATATATAAAATATATAAAATATATAAAATATATAAAATATATAAAATATATAGAATATATAAAATATATAAAATATATAAAATATATATAAAAATAAAAATAATAAATCAAAAAAATAAATTAGTCAAATTATCAAAAAAAATATATGTATATATATATATTTATTTTTATTATTATTATTTTTTTTTAATAACATAAAAAAACAAAACTATGCATAAAAATAATTTTAAAAAAAATTTTATTTTTTTAATAATTTTAACAAAAATTTCTACAACAAAAATTTAATTTTTTATAAATTTTATTTAAATTTTATTTAAATTTAATTTTTTTTAATTTTTTTTTCGTTCTAATTTTCTATCAATATCATTTTTTATTATTTTTGAAAATTTCTAGAGTATCTCTAGTTTATATACATCATGCAATTCAAATTATAAGTTAGACTTATTGTTTCAACTATCGTAGAGCTTAAGAGTATGCATAATTCGTTAGTTTTACTTTGTGTTGATTTGCATTTTTTGTCGATATTTGAACAGTTTTGCATGCAATAAAAATATCGCATGCTATAAAGCTTGTGAACAGTGTGTAGTGCACTGGAAATTGTAAATTCATGTTATGGCCAAGCGCGCTCTGGCACTATGAAAATGTGTGAACGAGCAGAGAGAGAGACGAGGGAACAAGAAGTTGAAAGGATGTTGAAGCTGTTTGGTTTTGTTGCCTGGGAGGATTACAGCGCCACACGCTCATCAGACTTTTGGGTGAAGGCGTCGTACTGCAAAATGTAGTCCAGATAGAAATGGGGGAGAAAAAACACTATGTTGTGGGCGGGAGGGGGGTGGGGATAAAACAGAGAGTATGTAGAGGCAGGGACTAGGGATTGTATAGAGCGGCTAGTTGTGTTGAGAACAGGCAGCATGTGTTTATTGCCAGCAGAAAATGATGATTACACGTAATGTGTAAATGGCTAACGTTGAGCGCTGAGCGTTGAATGTTGAACGTTGAGCGCTGAGGGTTGCTTTGCCAATGTAGACGAAGTGTAAGTAGAAGTAGCAGGGGGCAGATGAAGGGCAGTAGTTGGGGCGTTTGGGGCATATACATATATAAAGCCCCGGAAAAAGCAGCCGGAAAAACTGCAAAAGCAGACGGCAACTAACAGGCGTTGGCATCCAATGGACATTTACTGGCAGCGTTGCCATTGCTCTTGCTGTTGCTGTTGCTGTTGCCACTGGCTGTGGTAGTGGCACTGGCTGTGGCAATAGCAGTGGCGTCTACATTGGTTGCCGTTTGCTGTGTTACCGTGTCCGTTGCAAGCTGCTGTTGCAACTCAATTTTGCGTGTGTGGTTGAACAACACTAGCAGCAGCAACAGCAGCAGCAGCAGCAACAACAGCAGCAGCACCAAGAGCAGCAGTAACAACAGCAGCAGCAGCAACAGCAACTGCCAGAAGGCAGCCCGGATGGCGACAGCAGCAGCGTCTGGCTGCAGCAGCGGCAACAGTAGTTGCAACGTTAGCGGTTGCCAGACTACAACAATGATGATGATGATGATGATGAGGCATGAGGCAGCTAGCAAATATATAGAAAAACAATGTCGGATGTCTCAGCGTAGACAACGAATAAACGGCAGCAACATGAGCAGAAGCAGCAGTAGAAGAAGCCGAAGGATATTCAAACAGGCAGCAAACGCTGCTGGTTTTGCCAAAATGCAAAGAATATACTAAATACTAGCTGTATATGTGTATGTGTTGCACGTCTGTGTGTGTGTGTGTGTGTTGTAAGTATAATTGTAATTGCAGTTGTTGTTGTTGTTGCTGTTTAAGGAATGCCATGAAATACTTTTGAGAGAACTTACACTGCTAAATAATGCTGCATGCGATTGCCTGCTACTGCTGCTGCTGTTGCTGTTGCTGTTGTTGCAACAACATTTCTTCAATTCATTTCATTACACAGCTAGTTCTTTGCAACTACTTTCTATCTCTTTCTCCCACTCCCACTCTCTCTCTCTCTGTCTTGGCACAAAAATATCATTTAGCTTAATTACTCACAAATATTTGCTTTGTCTTTGCAAAATTGTTTTACTGCAGCAACTAAAAATTCACAACTTATTTCTATTGCCTAAATTTAACATTTTATCTCTATCTCTCTCTCTATCTCTCTATGTGTATCTCTATCTCTCTCAGCTTTTATTATTATTTTATATATATACAGACAAATAGTCGACAATTAAATGTAATTAGAGTCGCATAAAATGTATTTGCAATAAAAAATTATTTGTTGCTGCTGTTGCATTTATGTTAAATGCATTTAACATCGATTTTAAATGCATTTCATAAGCTGCTTGGCTTAAATATTTATTTGTTTATTTATTGCATATTTTTCAAATAAACATTTTTATGTGTTTTTGGTATTTATTTTGTGCAATTTAAAAAAAAAAATAAATAATATTTAAATTCAATTTTAAATTTCATATTTTACATATTTATTTAACATTTGTCTAATTTTTTTTTTATACTAATAATAATTTACATTTATCTATTTAGATTTATCTATTTTATTTTCACATTTATTTATTAATTAATTTTATTTTTTATTAATTAAAAATTGTTAATTGTGTCTAATTATTTACTTAATTATTTTAATTAATTATTTAATTCAATTTATAATTATTTTTTTTTAATCTGCGAAATCATTAAAATTAAATTTGCAAATTTTATTTTTTTGTTTTGAAATTATTTAAATTAAATTTTTTATTTTTTTTTTAACTGCTAATTTTAATTTTTTTATTAACTTGTCTGCATTTATTTCTTTTAATCATTTTTTTTTTTATTTTATTGATTTATTTATGATTAATATTAATAATATTAAATAATGTAATATTTTATTAATAATAATTTTTAATAATTTTTAAATTATTTATATTTTATTTTTAATAATTTTTAAATTATTTATTATTCTATATTTTATTTTATTTTGTATTTAAATTATTGTTGTTTTTATTTTTAGCTGCTAATTTTAATTTTTTTTTATTAACTTGTCTGCATTTATTTCTTTCAACAATTTTTTTATTTTTTTGATTTATTTATGATTTTTAATATTAATGTAATATTTTATTTTTAATAATTTTTAAATTATTTATTATTCTATATTTTATTTTATTTTTTATTTAAATTATTGTTGTTTTTCTTTTCATAAAAATAT
>JBAMBR010007148.1:0-31277 GCA_037044475.1 Zaprionus obscuricornis
CGTTGACTCAGACCCCCAAGACCCAACCCCAAGACCCAAGGCGCAATCTTTCTTCTTTCTTTCTCTCTCTTTTTTTCTGTGTGTGTTCAGCAATCTATTTATAAATTTTAATGGCGCATTTTGCATAAAAATAAATTAAAGTACTAAACAATTTGTATAGATGTTTGAATCTTATTTAGTATATGTAGTATAGATAGTATATATATATTGGTGGTTAAAATTGATTTCTATTTTCAGAAATGTTGAATCAACCACAGAAAGTGCTCATTAAATGATTGAAATGTCATGAAAAGTGTGCGACAAATAAAATTCAAATAAAAAATTTAAGCAACAGCTCCAGTATGTCAGATCACTGTCAAATCACTTGATATATATATTTCTAAATATATTTATATATATATTTATATATATAAATGAAGATGAATGAATCGCTAATGTCGCAGACAATGCATATTCTATATGTTATATATTTAGTCTGCTTAAGCTTATGTTTTATTTCTCACAAATAAATATATATACATATATACATACATATATGTTGGCAAACATCTAAACATTGTTTAGTTTTAGCATATATGAGATTTATTATGATATATTCTCGACATGTGGCAGCATTGCAGGGCCAACAAAATAAAAATATATAGAAAAAGAAATCTGGCTAAATCAAATTTGATATCATTCACTTTTGTGTTTTTTTCATTTCTTTTGTTTGTTTGTTAGTTTTTTATAGTTTTTTTTTATGCTTGATTCATCAGCAGTTTGTACATGATATTTAATGGCTGTTGGTCTATGCTTTTTACATATATTATATTATATATATATTTATATATATATGTATGTTTTAATATAGATGTTTTGTCTATATATTATTGTATATAATGTTGACTGATTCGACGCGTTTTTGCTATATACATAATATATATATATAGTATATATATTTTTTTCTATTCCCTAGCAGGCACGAGCTGCATGCGCCTATTTGTTTTATGTTTTCCTTTTGGCGTTTCGCGTTTTTGGCAAACGATCAATTTGACAAAAAGGCTAAAACATATTGCCGGTGCTATATACAATTTAACTACCAGATGAGCACAATGCTCTGCAGATTACTAGAAACGTTACACCAAATGAAATTCATTAAAAAATTACCAAAAAATAATCAACAAAAATAATTTTTATTGTAAAATTTGTTTAGTTTAAACTTTTGTTTTATTTTTTATTTATGAAAAAAAAAAGTTTCAAATTTATTAAATATAATTTTTCCAATATCTAAATTTTCTTCCCAACTTGTTTATATTTTTCTATAGTTTTTCGCACACGCTTTTCGAAACTGAGAAAACGTTTTTTTCTTTTTTTTTTCTTCTTTCAGCCGGAATATCGAAAAGTGTTGTAAAACAAACGCAGAGCGGCAAAAAAAAAAAAAAACAAAAAAAATAATAATTGATTTAATGTTGTACTACAATGTATAGAAAGTTAAAGCAACTTATTGCTACGCGTATGATTGCTATAATGTGGCACTTGTGGCTCTCTGCACTCCTCATAAGTACAAATAAATAAATAAAACGCAACAATAAAACACAAAAAAAAAACAAAAAGTACATTCAAATGTGAGATGTGAGAATATCGCCCACAGCTTTTGCCGCTTGCTCAATTCAATTTTTGTTGCTGCTTTTCTTTTTAAATAAACTCAAAATTCATAGAATTTTCCAAAGCAGACGCACTTTATACACATACACACAATACTCATACGTGTGTGTGCGTGTGTGTGTATATATGTTTAGCTTATATTATATATATATATACACAGAGTAGAAGGAAATTCATTTCGAAATGTCTGTGTGTCTCTATGTTTTTTTTTTCGGCTTTTCGGCCAAGAAAATTTCGTGTGCGAATTCAGTGCGACTTGGGCTGCTAACTTGAACGCGTTGCAAACGAGAAAAACATCCGAAACAGAAATTTCAACTAGAAACTAAATAATATATATATATATAATTATATATATATATATACATTATATATATATATATATATATATATATAAGTATATGTATATACTGTACAAATATCTATTCATCTAGCTGTATATATAGCATCTATACGCTGAGTCTGCAGCACGGGCAAAAGTGAGCAATGCCGCGTTGTGCCGCGGTCTTATTAATAGAAAATTACAAAATTCTTGCGCGAAAATTGTGAATAAAAAAATAAACTTAATAAAAAAAAAAAGGTTTTTCTGCTCGCAAACAGAAAAAATAAAACCTTTCGAGCCTCTGAACTGACAAAAAATATTCGAAAAACTATTTTCTATGCATGCGTTTGTATGTGTGTGTGTGTGTGTGTGTGTGACTGTGTATGTATGCGTGTGAATGTGTGCGTATACGTGTGCGCTCGTGCTGCCGATTTGTACTTTGTTATATAAGAAGGCGTGATCTTTGTGCAAAAATATAAACCAGGAAAAAAAAAATCAACCGAATATTTATATAGATTTTCATCAATTTAGAGATTTTTCAACGCAAAATTTTTACACAAAAAATTTTCTATGCATTTTTACAGTGTTTTTGTGTGCATAAATTGGCAAATTAAATTCGTAGAAAATAAAAGAGTGCAATAACAGCAGCAACAACAACAAGAAACAACAACAACAAGCAACAACGACTACGAATTATTTGCTGTATATTCACATTATAACAAAAACAACAGACCAAAAAAAAAAACTAAAGGACAATGAGTTCTGGGTAAGTTTCACTTGAAAATTAATAAATTAATTCATCATTTTAAATATTCAAAATTTTCCAATACTGTTCGCGAATTCCAAAATATATATAATTTAATATGAATCAGAAAATATAATTTTAATTTATTGATAATTTTGGACATATGTTTTTTTTTTTTCGTTTGGAAGCCATTAAATATATTTTACGATTTCGCCAAAATTGTAGCCATTTTTTTTTATTTATTTATTTTCTTCTTTTTTTTTGAGGCAATTAAAAAAATAAATAAATGAAAATTTATGTTAAGCATAAATTGAAAAAAACTTAAAAAAAATTATATATATGAAAAATTTTTAAAAATAAAATATTGCTAAATTTAGGTTTGACCAAACAATTATCAAAATCTTTATTAATAGTTTGAAAATTTCAAGTAAATCTTATATATAGTATATGCTGCATATGTACAAGTTCATAATATTCTTTAAATCTAAATCCCTGCTGACTATTGCAAACTCTTGTTGCGTGTCAGTTATAGTCTAGACAAAAAACCTACAATACGAATGGCAACAGCTGCGGTTGATAATATTTAACAAAGAAAAAAAAAATAAATAGAAAAATTTAACTAAAACCATAAAATCGCATTTAAAAAAAAAAAAAAAAGAAGAAAAAATAAACCCCACGCCCGGCAAATCAAGTCAAAAGTCAAAGAAATAGAAACTTGTGTTTTCGCTTGAAATAATAAATAAAACATATGTGAACGCATTGCTATATGTATGTACATACATATATATGTATATGTATGTCTTCCCATAAATACTCAGATATATCTTATATATATAGTATATATATATATATATATATTTTGAAATATATATAGAGAGCCATACAATTAAGGTTCATATCAAATTTGAAGGCCAACAGACGCCCACATACACGCCCCCACTCCCCAATGTATTCGAAGAGGAAGGCGATCGACCGACCGACCGACCGACCGTTCGCTCACTTTGGCAGCCCTCGACACTGCACGCGCTTTTTGGCAGGCGACAACATTTCTGTCGTTGTCGCATTAATTAATTCATTTTCTAATTTTCAACAATTCGATTTTTTTTTTTTTTTTATCTTTTGCTTTCTCTCTTGATTCTTTAATTATTTTTATAGTCTTTCTATTCAATAGATTTTTACCTTAATTGTTAAAATTTTATACACGTGCTGAAAATAAAACTGACCTCAGCACCGGAAGCTATTTACGTTCTATATAGAATAAAAAAAAAAAAAACAATCCCATAAAAAACTCAATTTTTAGATGAACAATAATTTGACATCAAAATGCATTTCATTTCTTATATTTTGTGGTTTTTATTTATTTTCATTTTTTTCTTTTTTTTTGCATTTCACTGTTGACGTTGATGTCTCGCACATAAATCGTGAAAAATGTTTTATGTGTGAAAAACCAAAAATTGGGTCAAATTTTTGTACTAGAAACACAATTTCGGCAAAAAAAAAAAAAAGTTTTCGAGATGATTTTAAAAATTTTTAAAATATTTTTAGACTTTGTGCAGTTTGTCAATATATTTTTGTGTAGGTTTCTCTCGCTACTACTTATAATATTATCATAGAATTAATATAGGAAAGTAGCAGAAATTATAAATTATATATTAAATATTTTTTCATTAATCAAAATTTAATCATTTTTTTTTTAAGTAATTTACATAAAGTTGGTAAAAATTTGCTTTTTTTCAACTCTTTTATGTTTGCGATGACTTTCAATATATGTGAACTTGTAAAAGTCGTTAAACAAACTGTGGAAAAAAACATTAATCTTCATGTGTATCTGCGTATCTGTGTGTCTGTGTGTATGTGTGTGTGTGTGAACTTGAGTAAATATAAAATCTTACATATAAATACGAATATGTACTTGCGCATGATTTGTTTATACATTATGTTCGAAGCTAAATTTTACGACAATGTTTTGATATATTATATTACGTAGATTTCTGTCAACGGCAATTATTTTTGTTTTTTTTTTTTGCGTTTTTTTGACACTTCTTTTCGATCTTCTGCTTCTTCCTTTGTTTTTTTTTTTTGTTTCTTTTGTAAATTACGCAAGTCAGGTGTGATTTTTATTTACAAAATAAATTTTTGCATACGAAATTTTTAATGGAATTTTTTTTCTCGCAGTTTTGAGTTCAAGTGCATGAGAAATGACCGTGAAAATTATTCACATTGCAGAGCCAAAAAAAATATAAAAAGTTTAGTTGAAAACTTAAGGCAATAAAAGAAAATTTTAAATACCAAAACTTCTAATTAGTATAATTTAATTTTTTTTTAAATTTAAAAATTTCAATTGTAGAAAATTTTTTAGTTATTATATATATAATAAATATTTTTCTTTTAATTTAAATTAAATTTTATGCATCATTTAGTCAAACACTTTAGCCTAATTTAGAGCGAAAGTGTCTGGTGTTATAAATGTATTCACATTATTCATGTTGCTAACGGTTTGCTTGCGTCAGTCATATCCCATACCCCTTACACTCCTACCTCTTGCCACATGTTATATCAATATCATTGCAATTTTTCATAGTAAACATACAAAGAGTAAAACAATTTGTTTACTAGTCAAAAAAATTTGAAATACAAATAATAAAAGAAAGAAAATACACACACAGATGTGCGTGTGTGTGTGTGTGATTGCAGACCGTCAGGCTCCTAGCTGTATATATAATATATGATGTCGGACCACATGTGGTCAGACATAGCTCGAAAAAAACAAAAAATTGATAAAACAAAAAAAAGAAATGTAGAAAATAAAGCAAAATATTTTCATATCTCAGCTGAAGAAGAAATATGAGCGCATTATATTGTGCAACTGGCAGCAGGCAATACAGGCAACATAGGCATCTTCAGATATATGACTCGCAACATGCAGCATTGCAACTTCCACATTGAAATTGAAGATTGCAGTTGCAATCGAAGTTGTAGTTTCAGTTGCAGTTGGGCTTTTGGGCGCCGCAAAACTTTTTTACTTTCACTTAAGTCGCGACGATGTTGACCCGGCCAGCTTAATATAAATAATTATGATTCCAGCAAAAGGCGAGCCAGGCAACACAAGCACCAGGCTACCTGGTAACTAACCGGGCAATCTTGCTGTCTGATGTGCTCATGTCATGCAATCAACGCAACGCAGTCGCAGTCGCAGTCACAGCCGCAACGCAACACGAGACAAAAAGAAATGACAAATGAAAAACGAGTTGCAACCGTTTGCAAGTTTTGACCACGTAGAAAGCGTCGATGTCGATGTCGATGATCAATTTGACTTTGCTTTGTGGTTTTTAGTTTTTTTTTTATTTTTTATTTTTGGGATTTCTGTTTGTTTTGATTGTAAGCTTAACACTCTCAAAATGCTACAATCGCCCTTAATTACCCCTGAATTCCCTTTATGCTATAGTCATTTTCAAGGTCGCATATGATTCACATAATGTTGAAATTAATTACGCAAAATAAAACGCGTGTTGAGGATCAGTCCAAAATCATATTATAACACATGCCTACCGCTCGTTATTTTATATTTTATTTTTATTATCAAATTTTTTTTTTATTTTCGTTTTTTTTTTTGTTTTCTCTTTCTTAGTGTTTATAATAGTTTTTCCGCTTTTACTTTTCCCCTTCCTGAATGTCTTTAAGTTCTTTTTGCTGTTTTTTGCTAATGGCGCATAAATTTTCTGTTTTTTTTTTTTTTTATATATGCAAATTGTTTGCAAATTGATAGGATATATATATTTATATATATATATTTCTATACATATCTAAGGAATATATATCTGCGTATGCAGCATATAAATCGTAGATATATGTACAAATTTATATATATTTTCTATATAGATTTTTTTTTTTTGGATTTTATTAATGAGCATTTCAGCCAGACTGAATGGCGTTAGCCTTGATTGTTCTTCCATGTAGACAAAATAAATGTATTATTATTAATTTATTAAACATTTTAAAGAATATTTCTTATTTTTTTCTTTTAATAAAATTTTAAAAAATTCAAAAATTAAATTCTTAAATTTTTAAAATATTCAACAAAATGTTTTATTTCACAATATTTTATTTTATTTTATTTTTTTTTTGTACAAAATAAAAGTCTAGAATTTCTTTTGAACATTTCTTAACAACTTTCAAATTGTTAAAATCGTTTTAATTTTAATCATCAGCAATTTGTCAGTAATATTTATGAACTCAGGCATTAACACATATTACCCAAGAAAACTTCAATATAAATCTAAGAGGCAATCAAATCAGTCAACACAAAGAGCTTCTGGCACACATAATTAGGCCAGACAAACAAGCCAAGAAACTTTTTTTTTTCTGCTGAGAAGACACAAAAGAAAAGAAACAAAAAAAAAAAATAAAAACATTTTACACATAATTATAGTGAAAAATCTTTGGCATTTTCTTGAACACTTTTTTCCCATAATGCAGTTCATGTTGCTAAAGACAAGACGTGATGAGACGAGATGTGAGACATTGCTGGCCAGGCTAAATAGGCAGCCCTTGTTGATTGATTGTTAATACTATGTGGCTAGAGGTGGGGTTGCGGTTGCGGAGATTAGGTTTGGGTGCTGTCCAAGTGTAGTATCTATAGCTGTCTGTCTCGATATCTGTTTCTTAGTGTGTCGGTGACCCAGTTTTAGCAGCGCCAAGAAATTATTGAATGAATAATAAGTTTTGAGAGCATTTTTCTGACAGTTTCATTCAATAATAACAATAACAATAAATACAACAACAACAACAGCAAAGACAACTATACAAAGTACCAGACTACAACTACAATGGCAATTTATTGACAGGCACTCAACAGAATGAAGAAAAAAAAATATATATATATAATAAAAGACTCAAGTGTGCGTCAAAAGTTTTTTTTTATTTTTTATTTTTTTTTGATTTTTGGCTTATAACTTTTGACCAACTGCTGTGCTGTATCAGCCATATTGTTCTTTTGGAGGCATGTCGCATGCCACATGCCGCATGACTCACCTCAGAAGGTGGTAGGCTGAAAAGTATTCATATCATCAATATTCTCGACCTCAAAAAGATCCGGTTCACCGAGCAATACAACCTTGAATTGCAATCGTGTTCTATCGCCTCTGGAACAATGCTCCCACACATCACTTGCCGTATAGATAAGATAATCCATATTACTATGCAATAACTCTTCGCTATCCTGCAATGGTGCATCCAAAAAGTTACGCAGGCAACGCAAACCACGCACCTCACGTCCCTCGGGACTACTCAGGAGACTGACATGTGCACGCACTTTACGCGATGAAACCGGACTAATTAGATATATCACATACATTTGCTCCAAATTTGGTACAGCCGGACTTACATAGAGCATTAGTATCATTGGCAAATGATTTAACAGTTGCAATTCGGGTCCAATTGGACGACTGCGATGCACATTCGTAGTGCCAGCAAAGGCAATAGCGCCAACAACATGATTACAACCAGGTGTTAATTTTGCCAATTCCATATCATAAACTGTATGCCATTCAGCGCCAATTTCCTGCATTGAATCCTCAGGACGATGTCGCATTAATAGATGCGTTAATAATTCCATTGGCGTTAACTCTACATAACAATCTGTAACCGGACATATAGCTGGAATACTATCAAATAAATCCAGACGTGCAAAAGCATTCTATATATAGAAAATCTATGGAAATCTTATCTGATATAAATATAATATTAATGCTTACCATAGTTATTATAGGCTTTGGAATTTACAATTTATTTGCAAATATTTTTATGACTAGAGCAACTTACTGTTAGTTTGAACAGAAAAAGTCATAAAAATAAAATGTCTGACAATTGAGTCTTAGTTTACTTGAACGAAATCAAACAAATCAACATTTTGGTTTTTTGTAACTCTATGAAAGTCACGTTATATTTTAACTCTTTCTACTTAAGCTTTCTTCTCAAAGACCTTGAATTGCTGGGGTAAAGCACAAATTGATAGCAATTACTGCACACTATCAGTTGCTCAAATAATATAACAAGGTTAGATATATATATATATGTATATATATAAAGAGATAGATAGATAGATTTCCGACTCAATTAGGGCGTTAAACTGTGAAAACATATTTGGCAAAAACACGCCCATGAAACTTCCACGAATTGTGAACGTCAAACGTAAAGCAGAGATAGCAAAAAGCCAAAAAAAAACCACAAAAATAATAACATTGCATTTTACGTAGAGACGAATAAAAATGGTAAAGCAAGTGTGGATGTTTGTGGACAGAGAGGCAAGGGGTAGCGGTAGAGTGTGTTAAGTCTATCAGAGATAAACGTCGTTTTAATTATGAAAAGCTACAAAAGTAATAAGCAGACGACATGACTACCAAAACGAAAACAATTAGCTGCACGATAACAGACGGGGCAAAACTGAAAACTAAAAACTGAAGACTAAAAACAGATACAACAACAAGTATGTATGTACAAGATGCCAGATACAAGATGCCAGATATCGTATAAGATACAAGATACTAACTAAACAACAACAAGATACACTCTCTGGTAAGCCAAAAAGTTGAAAGCGTTTGGCGTTTAGCTTGAAATTTGTCGCCGCGTTTGAAATGCCAGTCGCTCGAGGTTTGCCATACGACAACTTGCCAGCAAATTGACAGACATATAAATTGCTCCATAGCCTGACCAGCAGTCAGCTAGCTAGGCAGGCTGGCAGGCAGTCAGGCTGGCAGGCCGTGTATCTTGTATCTATTAGATAGTCGTATACCCGACACTGCCACAGTCACAGTCAATGCTGACTGCTGGCTGCTGGTTGCACTCTGCTCCACTGCTAGCCGCGTGATAGCCGAACGTTTGTCATGCACTCGGTTTTCCTTTTGTGGCAGCGACTACCACACCACAAATGTATCTCTGCAACAAGTTGCTAACGTTGACTTTGACTTCGACTACGACGCGCCGAAACACCGAAACACCGAAACGCTGACGTTAACGTTAACGTTCAGCGCTGACTGCGATGTTATGCGGCGAACGAACTCAGCTTCAAAGCGCGTCGAGACTTTGCTGCGTGCAGTCGAACATTGCGCTTCAGCTATAGATTACTGATACTGACTCTTAATATATTTGTAACTTTAAGCTACAAACAACAAATTTACGTCGTTTCGTGTCTTAGTGACTGTGCGTGTGTGTGTATCTATGTTTGTGAAGTTCAATTCAAGTGTTAATTAAATATTATCAGCTGTAAGCTTTAACTAACTACAGTAACTAATTAAGAAGAATGCTCAATCAATGCAAGCAACAAGCACAAAAAAAAATTTAGTCGCTGTTTAAATATTTTAGATCATGCCTAAAAATAATAAACATGCGTGAGCGTATTGCTTTTGTATCTTTTGGATATAAAACAGCTGCCCGGCATTTCATTTCTTATTTCAAATATTATTTTACTATAAACATGCTCATGATGAACATCATCATCATGATGATGTTATTTCTGTTGTTGTTGTTTTCTTGATCATTATGAGTCATAGTCTGTTCTGCCCAACGTCAAAGGTCTTAGATCGGCATCAGCATCGGCATCGCGACGCCAAACGCCAGCCGCTAGTCGCCAGTCGCCAGTCGACAATCGGTCAATCGACTGACTCAGTTTCAGTTTCAGTTTCAATTTTTTGTATGTTTTTTTTTTTCCTTAATATTTTCCCTTTATTTTATTGTTTGACTTTTGCGCCTTTGACTACAGCAACAAAAGTCAATAGCTGCACAACGATTTGGCATGAAAATCTATTGCACAATTCAAAAAATATTTTATTTGCTTTGTGTGTGTTTTTTTTTTTGTTATTTTTTTGTATTTACTTTTATCTGTTAGGCAATATCTAGCTTATCTTTAGGCAAATGAACTGCCAACAATTGTTGATTCATTAATACATAACATTACATTAAGCAGTCTGTTAGTATATGTACTAAATTAATTAAGAAAATGCGCAAAAAATAAATTGAAATGAAAATATATAAAAAAAACAAATATTTGAATATAAAAAATTATATAAAAATATTTATAGAATTTTTATAGCTTAATTTGGCAAATTAAATAAAATTATAATTAATTAAATATTTAAAAGAAATTAATTTAAATAAATTTTAAGCGTCGTATAATATAAAAATAAATAATATTGCTTGCTGCTTAAATTGAAAAAATAAATAAAAAAAATATAAATCATTTCTGTAGCCTGAGAACGAACTATCAAGTATTCTCATATTTCCCTTGTGTTGCTTGCATTGATTGACAGTTTGCAGTGTGATTCATTCAGCGCACTATGCAAAAGTATCTGACTAAGTAAACATTCGAAAGATATACAAGACGAGTAATAATAAATACAAACATTTATTTATAACATACATATAAAAAAAAAAACGTAGAGACAATGGCCACCACGACGTTGAGTGCTGCTGCAGCGAATCCGACACCAACATCGGTTAAGAATCCGCAGTTGAAACGCGTTGTATATTCCAAGTATCGGGAACTCTTGGGATCGTACAATGATAAGGCGAATGCCATCATTGAGACACTGCCCGCTTATATGGTGCGTGAGGATCGTGGATTTCAATTCGAATTGCCAATATCGAACGACAAAAGTTCTGTGGATACGTAAGTGTGGGCGGAAATGAAATGTAGTTGGCAGAAATTGTAGGGATGGGGTATTTTACCTATACATATACATATATATATCTAAGCAAGAATATCAACAATTTATGACAGAGTTATATGTGTGCGCGATAAGGATTTTAGTGCGCAAAACAAAACAAAAGCAAAAAAAAAAAAAAAAAAATCATCGTCACACACTATAGAAAAGAAATGAGCTGAAAACAATTTCTATGTAAATATTTAGCTGCTGACGTGAGATTAGCACTGACGATGGAATGTGCAACTCATATGAGGCACCCTGTAGTGTACTCTAGCTCTATTTATAGCTCTATAGAAGCGACTTGCACACATACAGACAGACAGACGGAGGGATAGACGGACAAACATACTGACAAAAACACATCTATAGACAGAGACGAAACGAAACACGCGGACAATGACTATCATTATGTCATGTTGCATGTGGCAGCTTTCAAGTTGTACGAATAGTACTCTCTGCTTGTGCTGCCTTGTGCCCTTGATCTTGAAATATGCCTGGCAGCTTGGCAGCTTGGTAGCTTGGTAGCCTGCTAAAAACTTCTCGAACACAGCCACAACGAATCAACAAGTTTATCGCTCTCTCTCCTTCTCTCTCTCTCTCTCTCTCTTGATGTCTCTTTCGTTCATGCTCTCCAAAAATGTATCTTATGGATGCGATTGTTGCAGATTGTTGCACGCTCATTTGCATGCTAGCCAAAAGGAGGCAAAAACAAAAAAAAAAAAAAAGTGAAAATGTAAATTGTACAAATGTTTTTCTTGTTTATTTTATACTATTTTTTTTTTAACTCACGCAGCTGCAAAATATATTCGTGTCACTTATTTTTTAGTCTCTATTTCTATCTGTGTTTTAATTTTTTTTTTGCTGTTATTTTTTTTTTTTTTTTGCATTATTTTTGGCATATTTCTCATCTCAGAAATTGTCGCATCTGCAAATCACAAGCATTTATTTTTAGCTGCAAAATGTAAATTGCAAATGTGATTCATATGCCAAGAGTAAATGATGTCAAATGTTCTGCATAATTAGTTACCTTCTCTAACTCGCACCCCTCTCCCCCACTCTCTATCTTCTCACAGTACTACTTAATTTACTCTGCACTTTAGTCGCTTGTACGTTGTGTTCTTTGTCCCCCTCCTCCCCTTTTCGGGTTGACACTTTAATTGCCGCTGCTGTCAAGATCAGCTGATGCTCTAGTTGCTTCCCTTAACTAACGCAGATGTTATGATCCACAGCGTAGCACAGCACAGCGCAGCACACAGCAAGAGGATTGACGTCACTAGACGCCACAACTTTGTGCTCAATTTTTCAATTTTTTTCAAATTTTTATTTTCTTTTTTTTTTTGTCCAAAAGTTTTGACTAATTTTTTTTAATGATTTTTTTTTTGTTTTTTTGTAAGACACGTGTGAGTCAAAATGAAAGCATAGACCAAATGGACTATGACGACAGCTGCTACGAAGGACGACAAAACTATAAAACTATTTAAAAGCTCAAATTTTGTTATTGTTTTTTACACTTCAATAGATCTTAATTTATTTCATTTTTTTTTTTTGTTAAATCTTTATGGTTTGTTTATGTTTTTTTTTATGCTGAAGATATACATATAGTGTATGCTATATATGTACATATATAGTTGAAGTGCTTAATAATAAATTATTGCTCTTTAAAATTTTTGAAAATTTTCAACAACGGAAATTCGCATTTTATTTATTTATAGAATTTTCGTGTAGGTTTTTTTTTGTTTTTTGTGGAAATTTACATTGCATATAAATAATATGAAATTTATTAGCAAATAAATAAATAAAATTTGCTATGATTTTAGTTTTTTTTTCTCTGCATTTTGCGCATTTTATTTGCTGTCACATTTTCTCCATACTAATTATATTTAATATTTAGTTGCTTTTCACGTTGACAAATTGCTAATTAAAGTCAAGTGCAGCACAAGAAGATCTGTTAAACATAGGCCCAGATGAGCAGCAGCAGCAGCATCAGATGTGCTTGAAACCGTTATGCCAGAAAGAAAGTGATGAGCAAAGCAAGACAAAACAAGGCAAGGCAAGACAAGGCTCTCACTCACATCTATCTCTCTCTCTCTTGCTCTGTTGCTCTTGCTTCCTCTGTTGCTCTCTGTCTCGCTCTCACTGCTGCCGTCAGATATTGGAGTTCTGAAAAGTTGCCAGGCTTGTTGTTTAGTCTGTTCGCCTGTCGCCTGTCAACTTCATTAGTTTTTATGTTTACACACACACAAATGAACACACATATACAGTGAAAGAAAGAGAAAGAAAGAACACGCAATGAAATGCAACATAAATGCGATGCGTGTATGATTCGCTTTTAACAACTAAGCTAAGTAGGTCAAGCGAACAGGAACAACAAACAGGTGATCGATCGGTCGATTTGGTCTTTATATTTGTATTTAACTTATAGCAAAAGTGTTACTCGAAACCACAAATGCGAAGGTAAAGCATAAATATATATATATATATGTATATATAGATAGATAGACAGACTATAGACTGACAATAAATATTGCTAAATTTTGCAGCCAGCACCACAATATTAAGTGGCACAGTGCACAGTGGAACAATATTGCACCGCAAAGTGTTTTACATGCAAATTGGAGCGCATGCATCAATGTCAAATGCAAATTACATAACAGTCTGCGGTCGTTCACTAATTGAATCCATAGTAGTCTCTCTCTGTGTTTACTAACTAAACTTAGACGACTCCTCATCACAGTTATGCATAGCTGCACATATGGCATATGTACATATATAGTAATTATATATAAACAATTAATTTATGGAAAGTTATTTCTCAACTTGAACTTGTCAACAAAATTTGCTGTTTAGCTATTTAAGTTTTAACGACAATTATTTTTCAAGCTTTACCAAAATTGTAAGGTCGTTTCTCTCTCTCTCTTACTCTATCTCTCTATCTCTATCTTTATCTTTATGTTTGTTTAGCTCTTTCTTTGTTAAGTGACGTACATTGACATCAGTGTCAGGTTTTTTTTTTTATTTAGTTTTTTATGGCGCCTGCAAGTTGCACCTTTCATTTATGGCAAGTTAGGAAATTCATTTTGGCATAACAATCTTAGCCATTTATTCGATTATAGTCGATCATCCATTTAAGGGGCGAGCGCAGTTATGAGAATTATGAAAGCTAGAAAAAAAAAACAAGATATTAACTGTATGACAAGCCTAGAAAATTGTCAGAGTTTAGACAATGCACATTTCCTATAATATTTCACATTGAAGTTTAATTAATAAAAGATTGACAATTATTTTATTAAAGAGATTAAATAATATTATAAAACTTGAGATTATATATATGTATATAAAATCTTGAAATTAACACACTTTATAAAAATATTTGCATATTTATTTACAAGCTTCTCTTATAAACATATGTACATATATATGTATATATGTATGTATATATATCTGTTTATATCGTTCGACGTGCTGCATATAAATGAGCTGTTAAAACCTACGCAGTTTTATATTAATGCAAATGTTATTAAGAGGCAACATTGACTTAATTCCAAGTAAATTATCTAACTGTATATTTGATGATGAGCTAGCAAAAATGTTTGACAATAGCTGACAATATGCATATAAAAAAAAAAACAAAAAAATCAATCGATAAAACTATGTCGAAGTCTTGGAATCTTTAAGTGAAAGATAAGAATGCATAAGAATGAGTTGTTAAGTAATGTATTTAGTTAATAGCACAGCATTAATTAGTGCTATATATATATATACACATATATTATATATAACAGTTGCTTATATACTATATATATATATATAAACATTTGTCTTTCCTAACTTAAATCTGAAATAATCCTTTTTTTTTTTTTGCTGGCAATGGCAAAGATTTCTTAATCTATTTGAACAAGAACTAAATTTGAACAATGCTCATTGTTTGTATAATATTTATTTATTTTTATCATTTTGCTTATTTCCTCAATTTCTTTGACAGTGACCCCCAACGATGCTTTTTTTTTCATTATTTATTTTTATTTATTTATTTATATATATATTTTTTGCTTGTCTTTGACTTTGAAGCACAATAAAGTGAACCTCTCACTTTCAGCTTTTTAGCCGTTATGGCTCTAAGGGCATTGATATTGCACTTAAACAAAAAAAAAAAAAAAAAAAACTAATAATAATAATAGAAAGAAAAGAAGCGAAAATATTATAAATGCTATTGGCATAGAAAGAAACTGACAGCAGCAGCAGCATCTTCATTTCACTTTCCCTCATTCAAAGCAAGACAAATAAAATTGACTACAGCACAAAAAAAAAAAAAAAAAAAACTAAACAAAAAATTGGCTCATTGAACTGTCGATGTGCGAATCATTAGTCAAGCAACAGCACAAAAGCAAATGAATAAAAAAAAAAATATACAAAAAATATAAATTATAATGATATGTGTGTGCATATATATATATATATTTATATATTGTATATTAGCTGAACAAATGAGGGCTCGCACGACGTATAGCGTCAAAATGTTGAAACATTTATTAACAAAAGATTTAGTCAAAAATTATGATAAATCAGCAAACCGCATAAAGAATTACCAGAAATTTGCATAAAAATGAAACCATACGATGACCACAAAAATAATCTCAAATTATGCTAATGACAAATCTCTCTCTCTCTTAATCTTTTTTGCAATCTTTAGGTATGGACAGCGCGGCGGAGGTGCCGCTGGAGCTGGTGGAGGCGGCGGCTATGAGGCGCCAGCCTGTGTTCAAAACGCAATGATGACAAAAGACAAGAAACCCTTCACCTATACGCCCGGCGGCATTGATCTCTCCCAAATACGTTCCGAGCGCATGGCCAAACGCTTGCAGCGCAATGCACAGGCTGAGGGCGCTGCCACTGGTGCTGCTCAACAGAACAGACCAACACCACAGTCACCACCGGGTGGTGCTGGCGGTAATGCTGCCAGCTCAATAGGTGCAGCGGCAATGGGCATGCCATTTCAGGTATTGCCACCGCCACCACCACCACCACAGCAGCCGCAAACACAGACTGGTAAGAATGGCAATCATATTGCAGCACCCCCACCGCCACCCCCACAACAACAAAATACATTGGCACCACCAGCTGGTCGAGGCAGTGCACCCGGTTCACCAGCAACGGCACGTAAATCACCAACCCCTCAACGTTTTGAGCCACCACCGCTAGGATTCCGTCCAGAAATTAAAATACCGACAAATCCAATGGCAGCATTACGTAAAGTGCCGCCGCCAGTCGAGAAGAATACATTCTGGAAGGATGAATATTGCAAGGAGCGCTCGAAGAGTCCATTGCCGGAACCAGCACAGAATGGCAATGGAAATTACAACAGCAACAATAGCCAAGATGCCGTTGATGGTGAGAGAAAGAGACAGAGAACAAGAGAGAACAAGTCTCTGGAATCATCATTATATCGCTGGCTTTTGTGGTTTATGGTTTTATTTTATTTTTTTTTTCTTTTCTATTAAAAATCTTTGGGGTTCTAATTCTTGAGGTTCAAAGTTCGACAGATACAGTTCGTTGGACCTCGCGATTCACAGCACAACATATACCATATACCACGCCTCATGTTCTTCATCGGCTAATTACTAAGCGGTTTCTTGGTGCTTCTACAACATACAACATATACATATGTACATATAAACAACAACAACATGAACAACAACAACAACATTCGACTAACACATCACACGACCAACATCAATGCGCGCGGCATTATCTATTGGCAATTCCTTGCCTCTTTCCCCAAAAACTAACTGAAACTAACGAATAATTTAATTATAGTATTTAAATATATTATTTTTGATTTTTGTAAAGACTTTCTTTTCAACTTGAAAACTTATTTTGTTTCCGGCAGCCTTTAAGCCAAGCGGCAATGTAAACGTCAGCAGTTATAACAATGGCAACTACAGCAATGGCAACGGCAATGGCAACAGCAATAGCAACGACAACAACAACAGCTACAGCCCATACACACCAACAATACAACAGCAGCAACAGCAGCCACAATCGCCCTCACCGATAACGCCAACAATGCAACAGCAATTGCAACAGTTACATTTGCAACAACCAACGCCACCTGCAACACCGCCGCAACAGGCACGTCAAGAGTTCCGTAGTGTGCCAATGCCACAGTCGCCGGCTGTCAATGTGTATACACGTCAAACGGACAGTCCACGTTCGCCGTTCGAGCAACAGCAACAGCAACAGCAGCAGCAGCAACTGCTGCAACAGCAACAGCAACGTGCAACTGAAAGTCCTTTCCGTTTTGCACAGCAGCAACAGTTGCAGCAACAACAGCAAACACGCCCACCCACAGCCATTTCTCCATTGGCTCAGCAACAGCAACAGCAGCCACGCCCACCCACAGCTATTTCACCTTTAGCTCAACAACAGCCACAGCAACAGCAGCAGCAACAACAACAGCAGAATGCTGTGCCTTGGCGTACGCAACGCGCACCACAGCAACAACAACAACAGCAACAACAGCAACCAACGCATCCACAGCCAATTTACAATAATGTGCAACAGCAACAGCAGCTTCAGCAGCAACAGCAACGATCTCGTGATGTTTTCAGTCCTGCCAGAGCAGAGCAACAGCAGCAGCAGCCGCAGCAGCAACAGAACTTTGGCAATCAACAATCGCCATATCAGGGAGCTAAGCCGGTGAGTAAGCAACACAAAAATAAAATTCAAATTGTTAATTGAAAATAAAAAAGAATAAAAAAAAAAAACCAGATCAATTATTGATATGACCTTCAGATTTCTTAGTCATAATTTGCATTTCCCAATTAATTTCGTGACAATTTTTCAACTCTTATGAGTAATAATTTCTACAACAACAACAAAAACAATAATTTTAAGCAAATTGTACTGTGATGCAAATCAACATGAAATTATAAATGTTTACAAAAGACAAAAAAAAAACCAAAGCAAAGGCCAAGAAAAACAATTTGCAAATCAAACGTAACACATCACGGAAACATTTCATTTTATTTTTAAACAATTTTCACACACAAATTGAAGACATTGCAATTTTTGCACATGTGCAATAAGCTAAAATTAGATTTTCTAAAGGCCAAACACGTATTTTGAACTTGAGGTAAATTTCAAGATTCAACAATTCTAGAAAAAAAAAATGTAGAAATTTATTTGAAAATATTTCGTAGCTTCTTTTTATTGATTGCTAATTTTTATCTGTTTGTTGCTTTCTATACAGACAAATGTTGGCTCACTTTATATAGCTCCATTGGCGCAGCCAACAGAGCCACAGGCTCAACGCTTATTGCTACAACAGCAACAGCAACAGGCTGCAGCACGTGATTCACCTATGCGTCAATTGCCACAACAGCAACAGCAGCAGCAGCAGCAACAGCAACCTGGTGGACAGCCATTGCGTTGGCTAAGCTCACAGCCAGCCAGCAAGGAACAGGCGCCTTGGGCACGTCCCGAAGAAAATGGCAATGTAATGCCATCGACTTTGCGACAGGCACCAGCAACAGCACCAGCTGCATCAGCAGCAGCAACAGCAGCTTCACAGGCACAGCCCACAACAGGCTATTATCAGCCACAATCAGTGGCACAGGGCAATGGCTTTGCCAGAGCAACTTCTCCTGCTCCACAGCAGAATTTCGGTGCAAATGCTCAGCATAGCGGACTTCGTTTGCAGATCAATACAAATAGCAACAACAGTGTAAATCAAACTGGACCAAGGGTAAGTTTTAGACTAATATTTCATTTATAGAGTATAAAATATTTGATTTTATTTCTAGGAACGTATCATACCTATTACACTGGAACAGACGCCAACTTATGCTGCCGCACAGCCCAATTTTGGTGGTAAGTTTTCCAGTAGTTGTTGCTATCTAGTTTTTGATTTGCTTTGAGTATTCTATGTATTTGTATTTGTATTTGTATTTGTATCTGTATCTGTATTATTATTTGTAACTTTGTGTATATCTGGCGCTTTCTTTATTTTACATAAACTTTCAATCCTAAAACCTTAAATGTTTGTCACTAATAATCTTTTGACACCACAAAACCCAAAAACTACACTTAATCCTTAGTTGCAGTTCGTTTCTTTTCCCGACCCTCCTACCCGTTACCCAAAAAAAATCTTTTTACATATGTTTTAATTATACGAATGTGAACCCAACATGTGCACACTCCAATCTCCTGCTCCCGAATGTTCCACTTGTGTAACTTTCCATCTCGATATCAATATGTGTCTATGTATACTCTTTCTTTCCTACGAAAGCGCCTGCTGGCCACATAATACGCTCAGCTAATCAATTTGTCGATCAAGGTTACAACAATTATCCAGCATCAGCACCGATAACTGCACCACAACAACAACAACAGCAACAACTAGTCTACAACAACAACAGCAACAGTAAAAGTAGCAGCAACACTACAACACGCATTATACCAATTTCTATCGAAGGTGGACGTGGCGGACCTGTCTCCCAAACGCCAGTTGTACTACAAAAGTAAGTAAAATATTTGCTGTTATGGCAAAACAAATTGAAAAACAATATTTACAATACTTTTTGTGCTTTACCAACACTAATCAACTGAAAATGAAAAGAACAACAATATAAAAAACAACAATAAAAAACTAGTAATAGTAGTTCTGCAACCATTATCCAGCACTAATGCGTATTAATTTTGTGCTTTTCTAACTTGACTTATCAAATTTTTTTAGTGGCAATTACAATTTATTTGTGCATCAGTGTCCGCTCGAGGCGGAAATACGCTACAGAATGCATCGACTCAGGTAGTAAGCGCCATATCATCGGTCGCCATTTTCTCAAGTTTATCAGCGTAGAGTACTGTACTTTTCATAGTGTTGTTAAGTGACAATTGTCATGTGTTTAACATTTTAAATAATTCAACAATTTTAAATAAACAATTTAAATAATAATAAAATTTGAAAAAAAAAAATATAAAATTATGGAAATGTTAAACTTGTTTCAGTTGCCATTTTTCTTGTGCTAATTGTTCCTAAATGTTGTGTGTGTGTGTGTGAGTGTGTTTTGATTAAGATTTATTGTATTGTGATTTTCGAGACATAAATCCCTTTTTGTCATGAGCTCATCATTATTCAGCACATGAAAATGTAGATTAAAATCGCGCATTAATTTTATAATTTATTTTCTAAAGAAATTCAAAATAAAATTTTTATTTACGTTGTCGTTGTCAGCCATAGCAAACAACACCAACAACAACTCATAAAATAATAGTTAACCTTCACTCACAAAAAAAAAATAAAAAAAAAATTGTAATTTGGTTTTTCTTAATTTTTTTTTTTCGACATTATTGCATGCTAACCATAAAACCTAACCTAACATACGCCTCGTATACTATATTTACTTGCAGCGATCCACGCTCACCACCCATACAATCGAAATCGTTTAGAATATTACAAAAGATAACCGATACGGTGGATGATGGTAATGATGATGCCAGACAGAGTCATCAATCGCCATCAGGTCAAAATAATAATGGAGACATGGAGACGCCACAATTGCAGCGTCCACAATTCGCACGACAGATGAGCGCTCAACTGGCGCGTAATAGTCCAACTATTGAGCAAATGAGGCGACTGCAAATCGCACAGGATCAACAATCGCAGTCGGGTACGCCAACAACTTGGTCTCCGCAAGGTGAGATTCGTATGGTTACCCCCGCCCCCCCCTTCCTCAGCTCGCTCGCTTCTCTTTTCCCCCAATATCCTTTAGCATACTGGATCGGTAAGGTTTTCAAAGTTGCCGGAGAGAGTGTGTCGTAAGGTTTCTATTTCGGTTTCTTCCCTTAGTCGAACTCCCTAATGAATTTTACACCTTGACATTTTACCCTTAAATCTTTTTTTTTACTAATCGAACGCTTCAAGCTAATAATAAAACACAAAAATGGTTTAGTATTTTTAGAAACTAATATTTATGCTTATTGTGTATGTCCAATATAAAATAATATTATTGCCAAAAGTATTTCAATTAAAAAATTTTGCACAGCATTAATAATAGCAACAATTGGAACTGATATCGGTAGAATTAGTTAATGAAATATCATAAAATCACTTATTCTTTCAGGTAATGGAGTATCCCAACAGAATCGCTTTACACCACAGCGTTCTCTATACGGTAAGTTGACCTCCAAGTTTTTATAGCAGCTATACATACACTTAATTCTATCAGTAGCTAAATTTATATTTTCGTATTTCTAAATGAAATCATTTGCATTCGATAGATACACCCCAACAGCAACAACAACAACAACAATATATACCAGCTAGTGAACAACAGGCACCGGAACCTAAAAAATACACTGGCAGCGCTATACCAAGTCGATCGTTTAAAATTTTACAGGCAATGACAACACCAGAAAATGCCGGTAAGTCAAGTTAATCGACAATACATTGAGAATAAATATTGGGTTTTATTTTGACGTACATATATTATTTTTCCCCATACAATATTTTTATATATTATTATATAATATCAGATTTTACCTATAAGGCGAACAAATCTTGTAAATATATCATAAATCACATTAAACTAATATAAAACACATACACAACCACAACCACAACTACACATACACACACAGACAGGTTTACTGACATTTATATTGCATCATGTTATATTCACAATGTTTCTAATTGTATTATCTATAATTATATTGAGAGATTTCACCTTATTTTTCTTGATTTTCATTTCAAATTGATAATAAAATTATAATTTCTTTGCACTTTTTTTCTCAAAATACACAATTTGAATTGTAATAATAATAATAAATAAATAAACATACTTTAAGGTCCTTCCATTTGCATGGATTGGGTTTTTTTTTTTATAAAATAGAACATGTCATAAAACTTGTCATTATGCAAGCACATATCAATGTGCATGTACTTTACATATTCAGTTATCATTATTCATTCACGATTCATTAATTATTCAATTAGAGCTGCAAAAATACAATTTCTAGCGATATTATAAAAATGTAAAAATTGAAAAATAAATGAATATTCGATAATATCGTTAGCATTGTTTGGAGCTTTAACGCATACAATACACTGGCAAGCAATAGTTGTATATACATACATAGCCTTTCACCTGATTGTTTAATATCATTTAGTCGCTCTCGTATACCTATTCACAGTCAAAATTGTTGGTGTAATGAACATAATATGCACTCTCACCGTGTCTATTTCTTTTCTTCTTTCTTTTTATTTAATCTTTGATAACCGTGCACCAAAAACCGACATCAGAACATAAAATTCACACCGAGCTGGACTCGGATTTGGAAAATATTGAATTGAACGAAACAAATAATCATAATAATACAAATAATAATAATCCAAACAATAATAATAATAATAATAATAATAATAATAATTATAATAATCCAAATAATAATATTGAGAACAATAACAATAACCGAGATATTAACAATAAAATCAATAAACGTCATAGTTATACATCAAGTACATCCACTGCCACACCCACACCACCACCCACAACACATACAAACACATATTCATCAAATTCATCACTTAGTTCAGATAGTTCTTGTCCAGCTCAACAGCAGCCCGAACGTTCACAATCGGTGCCTCCTCATTATCCATATGCCTATGGCTATCCATATCCATGGTATATGCCACATCCACCTCCGCCACCACCAGGGCATCCTCAAGCAATGCCAAACCAATCAAATGGGGAGCACCCTCATCCAATATTAAACTGGCCATATCCTTATCCATATCCGCCTCCAATGCCTCCTACAATGGATGGTAAGCAACAGCCGGATGTATATCCTCCCTATTCCTATTATCCTTATCCATATTATATGCCTCCACCATCAGCTGCCTATGGACAAGCACCGAATTCAGCATCTAGCGATAAATATCCGCAATATCCTCCTATGTATGGTCCCTATGCTTATCCAGTTGCTCCTAGCTTTAGTCAGAGTTCACAGGAGAGTCGCGCAAGCAGCGTACTTCCCGATATTATTATAACACCGAGCACTGATGACATGCCATCACAGGTCGTAATGAAGCATCACATAAAGGTGGAGCCACGTGAACCGCCTAAACGTGCTCATTCCGTGGAAATAGAGGAGCTAAAATCTAATCAAACAAAGACTCCGCGCAATATTTGCAGTAACAAGGAACAAGTTATCGACATGCTAAGTCAACGATTGGCTAACATTAATAAAATTGCCGGTGGTAATACGCAAGCGAATTTATCTAAGCAGTTGCAAAAGAACTATGCTGGTGAACAATCAAAGGAATTAGGAGCAAGTTCACCCAGCGAAAATACTTCTCCGGTGCAAATTAATGCCATTAGAGGCGACAGTGATAGCGATAGCGATACCAGCAGTAGCAGCAGTGATGACGATGATGAGGAAGATACACCCAAACATTGTGCTCCACTGCAAGCTATCAAATCGGTTACCAATGTCCAGGTCTACAAGGGATTAGGTAAACTTCCCGATGAACAGTTGGACTCAGAGAGCGAAGATGATGATGATGATGATGATGTAACAACAGCTGATGAAATGTATGATGAAGAGGAACAACTCGAGGAGGAAGAGCCCGAATACATTGTCGAGGAGGATCTGAGCACTATCTATGAAGAGGAAAGCGAACTGGAGGGCAGCAGTGCTTATGCCAAGACAGTGATCAAACGCAATGGATCCAGTATAAGCAATTCTACACAAGTTGATGACGATTTGAATCAACAAATAGAGGAGAATGATAAGGGAGATAATGACGATGAAGAAGAGGAAGAAGAAGAGTCCACATCAGTTACAGTACGACTACCATTGCGATTCTCCTTCACTCGTAGTTCAAATGATGAAAAAGTTGCCACCATCAAAGTAGGAAACACTACAAAAGTTGAGGAAACACGACCAAGTCTTACCCTGAATAGCAGCAAACCCAACTCATTCAGTGTAGCCAAGCTGGAAAGTGATGATGAGAAAGAGCAGGAAGATGATGATTGTGAGGTTAGCGTTACGATTAGCTTATCTAATTCTCCATCACGATCTAATTCTGTCGAGAAAGCAACCATAGCTCCACGAGATGAGAATGTTTCCTCTTCATTTTCTCTGGGCATGCGTAACAAGTTCTCTGAAGAAATCCCAGCTGCCGATTTGGCTAATAACATTGCCAAATTGGAGGCACCAGTAGAAGTAGAAGCTCCCAAGGAGGAATTCGATTTCTTTGCAACCCTCTTGGCTACCAAAAAGCAAGCCCAAAAGATGATGGAAGAGTCCAAGAACTTTTGGAAAACTCCAGAGATCCAAGCAAAGCAAGCCGATGAAGAGAAAGAGAAGCCAAAGCTAAGAGAAAAAGAACCGGAAGTAGAATCAAAGCCCAGACCTAAATCTGGTGATTTCTCCAAAACACAAGCTTCTCTGGAGGCGGCTAAAAATAGTTTTTGGACCACCTTTGCAACGGCAGCAAAGGAACCTGAACCAATAGTTGAACCGGAGGAGGAAGTCAAGGAAACCGAAGATATTGACTTTTGGGCAACTATAGAAAAGAGTAAAGATGATTCTCAGTGGACCAAGAAGAAGAAAACCGTAACATATACTCCATTGAAAAGAGAAACAATAAATAAAGTAGAACATTGGACGACAACTTTAAAAGCAAAAATAGAATTTTTGCCTAAAGCTCAAAGTGCCGAAGTACATTTTGTGGTTCAGGAAAAACAGGAAATTATAGAAGAGCCCGAACAAGAAGAGGAAGAAGATTTTTGGGCATCCGTAGAAAAAGCCAAAGAAAAGAAATCGGAAACTAATTGGTCACAAGAAACCATTCAAGAACTAAAAGCAGAACAGGAAGTCAAGCAGGATTTTTGGAAAGATCAATCGGAAAAACCTTTTAAAGAGCAAATAACAAAAGAGGAAGAAGAAGACTTCTGGGAAAATCAAACAGAAGAAACTGACGACCAGCAACAGGCTGAAGAGGATATTGATTTTTGGGCCGATATACAACAAAATGAAGATGAAAATACTAATATGCAATACGATCCTACAAAATATCCCGAAGAACCTCGTGAAGTAGACACAGATGAGGAAATTGATTTCTGGGCTGAAATTGAAGCAAATCGCAAACAGGACGATGATGATGTGACCTTCCACAAATCAGCCACATTTTGGGCACGTAAAGATCGTCAGAATTCGGTAGAGGAAACACCATATAAGCCCGTCGAAACTAAGGCATTCATGGCGAAATTACCCGATGAGCCGGTTGTTGCTATTGATTTTTGGGCTACAATGGAAGCAGCTCGCGGTGAGGAACCAGAAATTGTTGATCCTATAGTAGAAGAAGAGAAACAGTTGGCTGTTGAATATGAAGAATTGGAGCATGAAAACATTGTAGAGGAGGAGGAGGAGGAAAATGTGTTAGAAGAAGTGAAACCCGAAACAAATCTGCAGCAGGTGGATACTATGTCCTTGGCATCGATGCATGAACCAGCAGCAGTACACACCTGGGAACCTTATCCAGAAGCCACTGAGGACCCAGAGCAAGATGATGAGCCTGATTTCTGGGCCACCATAGAAGAGGAACGTGCCAAAAATGAGCAGGCAGAGGAGGCAGAACAGAAACGTCAAAACTACCGCCAAGCGATGGCATTCTTCAATACATCAATTGACGAACAGAAAGTGGAGCAAAAGAAGGAAACAAATCGCCATAGTGTCATACTAGAGGCAGAGGAGCCAGTTGAATCCTTTGATCTAGGTCCACCTGGAGAATATGAAATTGTTGGCGAAGATGGATCCGTAATGGAACATAATAAAGCACCAATAGCCGAGTCTGAAGATGATGAAAGAGGTGCTGCAACGCCTACACCAACAAATCAAACCATGTTGCCAGAAGTATATGTGGAACCGGAAGTTTATGTTGAACCTGAACCAAAACCAGAGATTTACGTGGCACCAGAACCAAAACTTGAAAAGAAGAAGCTTTTGCCTAATGGTCTGCCCGACTTGGGTGTAGAAAAGTTCGATGAGGCACCTAAGATATCAGTGCGTGATCGGATCAATGTGTTCGAGATAACTCCCCCGGCAACTGGCGCTGCCACCGCCAGTAAAAGCATGAACACTCAGTCATTATCCGTTGATAGCGGACGTGGTAAAGGCCAATTATCGCGCAACAGCAGCACCCAACGTTCAGAATCTGAGATCGAAGAGGATGACTCTGGAGTGACAGACATGAATCGACAACTGTCGGAAACAGATACTGAATCTGAAAGTTTCCCAGAGCTTCGCAAGATGACTAGCTATCAGCGTGCTGCAACACATTCCAGACTCTTTAAGCTACTGCAGGATGAGAATGATTTACCTGAGGCTGCACAAAATGGACAACAGGATGAGTTCCAATTCAAGCCAAGCAGGCGTAAGATCGTTCATAATGTGTCAATAACACGTCGCCAGAATCCCAATGCTGTGGCCGAGGCTGAAACAATGTCAGAACGTAGGGAACGTCTCTCGTTGCCATTACGTAAGAATACAAGCATCGATGCTGATAATCCATCAACACCCAACAGTCCCGCATCACCAATTGTAGGACCATCGGTAAGCAAACAGCGTGTGGTCAGCGATAAGTTGGTCAACGAATTGGTTCAGAGTCTGTTACTCAAGAAAGATAGCACACATTTACGTAATCTGCCCATGGAGAAGCTACAGGCGGCTGCTAAGCGTGCACTCTATGAAGAAATGGACTCCGTGGAAAATAGCTCGCTGGACAGTACGCCGGCTATTACTCCCAAACATGATAAGGAATACGCTGACTACTACAGCAGCTGGACAGAGGCTAGCGGCGGTGAGGAAATTATTCCATCAAAGGCTTTCCGTGCACTACAAGATCCACGACGCAGTCCATGGACTGTGCGTTGTCCCCGTGTGCTCAGCTCCAAAACAATTAATCGTGATCTGGCGCGTGTTACGGAATCACCCGAAATTCTCAGCAGTCGAGGCAGTAAAAGTCCTGAGTGTTTTCACCAACCGTCCAGAGAACGTTCCGTAAGCAGTTGGCGCAAGGTGTAGAACAGCTGGGGGAACCTCTTAGGAATAGCTCAAACGTACAGAGGGCGGGTATCATTCATCATAATTGAATCTAGTCTTAGTTACAGTCACTGCCGTCACCCACACAGGGAATACTACAGGGAAATAAATATATCACAACTTTGGGGGAACGTGGGGGCCAGTTATTGCATTTCTTTACTTCATCAACATACATACATCATACATCATCACACATTGTACAATATGACAACACACAAATAATTAACACAAAAAAAAAGAAAAAGAAAAATTAAAAAAAATATATCTCATTCTTATCTACTATAATATAAAATGTATATAAAACAAAATCAAAAAAAAATTAACTGAAAATTAAAAAAAAAAAAACAAAAAAGAAAGAATCGTTCATTCGTTCGTTCGTTCCGTTTGTTATCTCTCAGTAAAAACAAATAAAAGCGCCAGTCATATTTCAAAATTCAACTACATATTCAAATCGAAACAAACAATAATAATACCTAAAAAACAAAAACCAAAAACAAACCAAAATCAAAATCAAAACAAAAAAAAACCGAAGAAAATCTCTATCAAATCGCCACAATAAAAAAAAAAAAAAACAATTTCATCAACTCAATGATTTTGTAAAACTCGTTCAAAATCCTAAGGTACCTAAATTAAATTAAAAAACAAAAAATTACATTAACTTTTCTTTAATGTTCTATTTTCAAAAATTAAAAATACAAAAAATTGTCCTCTATTCTCTATATTCTCTATGTACTACTTTTATTTTTTTTGCCGCTATTTGATTTCTTTTATTTTAATTATGTGTGCCGTATTCTTTTTCTTAATTATTTTTATTATTATTGCGTCAAATATTTGCGATAGTCACATGTTTTTTTTTTTTAAGAAATATTGAAAAATAAATACAGCTTTTGAAAATCAATGGCCAGGTTTGTATGTAAAAGAAAAAAGTATTAAAATGTTTGCATAATTATTAACATATATTAAATGAAAATTATTAAATCAATTTTTCGTAGCAAATATTATTTAGTATTATATAGAAACATTAACCCCAAACGTAGAACAGTTCAACTTGGCTTTAAAAAAAAAAAAATAAAATAAAAAAAAAAAAAATTAAAAAAAATATATATATATATTTAGAAAAAAAAATGTTCCCATCGCAAATATTTAGCTTGAATTTATTATACCCTTCCCTTTTGCTTTTGGTATAATTTGGAGAGTAAACTCCACCTTGAAACAGAATGCTGAACAACGAATGAAGATTTTCTTTTTCTACACAAAAAAAAAAAAATATATATAAAAAAATTTATTATAAAAAAAATCAATCAATAGAAATTTGTAAAATATAAATAAAATAAAAAGACAAAAAAAAAAAAAAAATACGTTCGTAACATTAACCATTCATGAGTTCAACAATTTATAGTATATATATAATATACATTTAATTGAATGTTATTCTTTTCTTATACTTTTTGATTAACTTGTTTTCTTTATTTTCATACACAATTAAATTATACTCTATATTTTTAACCAAAAATTAATCGTTAATTTTTTTTTAATGATAATGAATAATGATAATGACAATGACAATGAATGGCTATTGACAACAAAAAAAAAACCAAAAAAAAAAGAAAATTTCCATACTACAAAAAAGAAAAAAAAAATTAAATTAAATAAAATTAAAAGTCACAAATTTGAATTTCAATTAAAATGATAAAGGTGAAGTTTTCTCTCAAATTTCAATTGGCTGCCGCTTCGCTGAAATATATTTATTTTGCCGCTTTATTATTTTTCTTATAGTTTGTTTATGTTTTTGTTTTCGTTTTTGTTTGTGTTATCTGTGTATATATGTAATACATATATAGTATATATCTATATCTATCTCTATGTCTAGTCTTTGGATTTTGAATATCTTGAGGCAAACAACGCAAAAAGACAAAATACAAATTTCTACAACTTTTTATTGTTTAGCTTTATCTGTGTATTGAATTTTACCATATCAATGAAATTTCTCTCTAATTATGATTTTGTATTTATATTTATTGTTACAGGACCTGGACAATCGGATCTATAATTATTTCTTAAAGCCATAGAAATCAATTATAGCTGACAGACTAATACTACAAGCACATGTCTTTAGTTTAAGTATCTCCAGTAAAAAAAACCTTAGGATCAACCATCATCAAATTAGCTTGGGAACGGGAATCCTGCAATAACAGTTTTTTTTTTAGTGAAATTTCTTAAAAAAACTAACATTAGCATTGTAGTTGAAATGAAAAGAGAAACAGGAAAATAACAACATAATGGAATATGTATTTTCTACAATTGTTTAACGCGATTTGATAGCAGCACTAAAAAAAACTTCTAACACAACTATTTACGAAAGCGAATCAATACTAATATTAACTTTTAAGTTGTAAAAAAAAAACAAAAAAACAAAAAAGTTACACACGACATAATCTAACAAGACGCAAATTGAGGTAACAACGAAACGAAAATGAGAAAGAAAAACAACAACAAAATCGACAAATCATATAATAAATGTATCCGGATAACACGAAAGCGCATATTACAACGATCAAGAATTAATTATTAATAAATATATATTTTTTTGTTTAAGCAATCTTTTATGTGTGTGTTGTCTCGCAGAAGATTCTATAATATTTTTTATTTCATTTTATTTTTTTGCACATCTTTAACAAGATCATTTTTTTTGTTTGTTTATGTTATAGAGTTATTTATACAACAACAACAAAAAAAACAAATATACAAAAACGAAAACAAAAACATAAACAAACTATAAGAAAAATATCATTTTAATTGAAATTCAAATTTGTGACTTTTAATTTTATTTAATTTAATTTTTTTTTTCTTTTTTGTAGTATGGAAATTTTCTTTTTTTTTTGGTTTTTTTTTTGTTGTCAATAGCCATTCATTGTCATTGTCATTATCATTATTCATTTCATTAAAAAAAATTAACGATTAATTTTTGGTTAAAAAATATAATTTAATTGTGTATGAAAAAAAGAAAAAAGTTAATCAAAAAGTATAAGAAAAAATACATTCAATTAAATGTATAATATATATATTGTTAACTGATTAATGTTATTTTTTTTGTTTTTTTATTTATATTTTACAAATTTCTATTGATTGAATAATAATTTTATATTCATTCGTTGTTCAGCATTCTGTTTCAAGGTGGAGTTTACTCTCCAAATTATACCAAAAGCAAAAGGGAAGGGTATAATAAATTCAAGCTAAATATTTGCGATGGGAACATTTTTTTTCTAAATATATATATATATTTTTATTTTTATTTTTTATTTTATTTTATTTTTTTTTTTTTTTTAAGCCAAGTTGAACTGTTCTACGTTTGGGGTTAATGTTTCTATATAATACTAAATAATATTTGCTACGAAAAATTGATTTAATAATTTTCATTTAATATATGTTAATAATTATGCAAACATTTTAATACTTTTTTCTTTTACATACAAACCTGGCCATTGATTTTCAAAAGCTGTATTTATTTTTCAATATTTCTTAAAAAAAAAAAACATGTGACTATCGCAAATATTTGACGCAATAATAATAAAAATAATTAAGAAAAAGAATACGGCACACATAATTAAAATAAAAGAAATCAAATAGCGGCAAAAAAAATAAAAGTAGTACATAGAGAATATAGAGAATAGAGGACAATTTTTTGTATTTTTAATTTTTGAAAATAGAACATTAAAGAAAAGTTAATGTAATTTTTTGTTTTTTAATTTAATTTAGGTACCTTAGG
>JBAMBR010007151.1:0-13365 GCA_037044475.1 Zaprionus obscuricornis
AAATTGAATATTTATACTGATTGAACTGGAAGAACAAAAGTTACTGTAAACGATATAACTTTGTGTCTCTGATGTTGGCCTTCAAAGTGTGCACAAGTTATCCCTATATACATACATAATTCTAAATATATATATACATAGAAATCAGATTTACAAAATAATTGTAAAAGATTGTATAACTCATCTTGAATTACTTTTTGGTTTTTTTTTTTTACTTTTATGTAGTTTATAAATATATTTTAGTATACATATAGCAACACGTATAAATACAGAATCTTTTAAGTCGCAACATATGTTTGTAATAATCTTTAATAGTATTTACTTTGCAAAGAAGAAAATCTATGTATTTCTCTTGTTTGTATTTAAAAAAAAAAACTATTCTGCTCTATAAATATACAAATACTATTACACATATCTATATACACATACATACATATATTCATGTATACATAAAGGTAGCTATAAAAAAACCAATTTGCCTACAATAAGAACATATCAACGGTGCGTATGTGTATTATGATAAAAAAGCACGAAAACGAAGAAAAAAATTTCAGAAATTTCAAGTTACTTTGATGTATGGTTTACTCAAAAGTAAATAATTTATATGAAAAGTTAAATTGAATAGATTTTAACTACGTCCATATACTTGGAATTTATTTTCAAACTCCATTGCCATGTAAAACAAGTAAGAAAGCTATAGTATGCTCGACTAGAGAATGCTCGATTTATACATTATATATTTAATTTGCTCGTGCTACGCACTCGCCATTTTTAAGTTAATTTCAACATATATGTATTTTTATTAACATTAATACATTTTCGTAAAATAATTAAGAATTATAAATTTTATTATATTTACTTATATTGTGATTACAAAAAAAAATCGTTTCAAGATTCGATCCGCGGATCACTAGTACGCAAGTTCAAGACTCTAACAACTGAGCCACACTCTTTTCAAGTTTGAGAAAGCACTAAAATATTGTTGCCGTGTGTGGGGTTAGAACCCCAGGCAACCGTACACCCTCAAATTTTGGTATATGAAATGTGCATACCTTCCATGTTAATTATCCGATCAATAGCAAATTTTCACATAACGTCCAGATAAACATATTCTAACTTTGTATCAAAATGTCATGTAGATTGGGTGGGTGTGGGTGCTGTGGAGTGTTCAAAATGGTTTTGATCGATTTGTGGAGCCGGTGGGGGGCGTGGCAAAATTCCAAAATAAACTTGATCTGCCTGCAACTAATACAAGCACTTTGCAAAAAAATGAAGTCTCTAGCTCTTGTAGTTTCCGAGATCTGTGTGTTCACACGGACGTACAGACGGATAGACGGACAGACGAACATGGTCCAATCGACTCGGCTATTGATTCTGAGTCAGAATATATATACGACCACGCCTCCTTATGGGTGTTACATACATTTGCTGCTGTCACAAAGTAAATATACCCTTAGTACCCAATGGGCACCAGGTATAAAAAAAAATAACAAGAAAGCAAGTTTATATTTGGCGGGGCGAAGATTTCATACGTTTGCAGCTTAGAAAAAAAACTTTTCATACAAAAACCCAATTTTCGGCCGATTGTTCCTATGGCAGCTATATGATATAGTGGTCCAATCTGAACCAAAGATTAGCTGTATAGCATAAAAAAACACAAAGATTTTCATAGTAAAACTACATTTTCGACTGATCTTTCTTATGGCATATTATATAGTGGTCCAATTTTTACCAAATTTGTATGAGACGTGTTTGTTAATAAACTCAAATCCTGTACGCCGGATATCTTAAAAAAACAAAGATGAATCACCATTGTTGGCCGGTGGTTCCCATGGTAGCTATATGATATAGTGGTCCGATCCGACCGGTACGGACTTATATTCATCATAAGGGTACTAAGTTTAATTCATCATATGGGTACTGAGAGACTAATTTGGGGTGAAACAGACGGAAATGCTCATTTGGATTCTCCTGTCAGGGCTGAACAAGAATTGTTGGGTCTGCCATGCTTCCTAAGGGGCGTTACAAAATGAATTTACACTTTGCAAGGATGTAAACATCCAATTCAAAGGTATGCACATACGTACAATCACACGTTTATGCGTTCCCACGGTCGATTTAGCGCCCAATCAACCGCAAAAGCTTTTATCCTTTCAATAATTATCAAGTATCTAATTTCGACTAACTTACAGTACAAAAGCCCTTAATAAACTCTGCTATTTATATGCCGTCCGCTTGTCCATCTGTTTTACTATTCCTCTTACACAGATCCCACACACATACATGTGTGCATGTATGGTATACGAACATCCACATGTACTTCCACACAGCCGCACGAGTATATATATGTATCTGTATATCCGAAAGGTTTACATTCTCACCGAACAAACACAAAAGATTACAGAAATTAATTGACCTATTGTTTCGTTAACAGCTGCTAAAGGATAATTATAAGCATGATGCTTTAGTCTGTCATAAGTAGCAGGACCGGAACACATAAGGACAATAAAGAGCATTTAACTAGGAAGCTAAACTGAGCATAACAGCATAGTAGGGCCCAGCCAGGTGTAATTTTATACACATAAAGATAGACAACGGACAAGTTCAGTGTGCCACTAAATGAATCCCTATAATTCTGCGGGTGGTGGAGCGGCTAATCCCTTTGGTGCACCCGCTTCCAATGTAAACTATGGCCAGACGCAACAGTCGAATATGGGCTATGGCTATGAGGAACAGGCAAATATTGGGTATGATCAAGATGGTGTAGTAGGTGTTGGATATGGACAGCAACAATCTGCTGGTTATGGGCCTTCGGGCGCAAGGCCTCGCGTTGATATCGAGGCAAGTGGAGAAGTAGATCTCGATCTGTAAGTTATAAAGGACCTATCCTTTTTTTCGATGTGTGACTGAAATTTAAGAACATTTCAATTATCAGCTACCCGGAAGCGAAGGATTCAACGCACAAAGTTCGCGGTCATTCGGATATCTTACAAATGTTCTTTGGTGCCACGGAACAGGAACTCATCCCTGTAAAGAGTTTTTACTTTTTCTTCTATGCCGCCTTTGGATCTTTGTTCCCATTGATGGGCGTCTATTTTAAACAAATGGGCATGAATCCTGGACAGTGTGGTATACTTGTCGGCATGCGACCTTTTGTTGAGTTCCTGTCTGCTCCTTTCTGGGGCTCCTATGCGGATCGGTGTCGGCAGGGAAAGAAGTTGTTGCTGGCCTCTCTGGCTTGCTGGGTGCTCTTTACCATTCCGTTGAGCTTCATCCGCCCAGAGGCTGTCAATTGCATTGAACGGCGCAATGCCACCGATTTTGTACTTACGTACACTCGCACCAAGCGGGACACTTCTGCCATGTATGACCTGGAACAGATGCATTATGATTTAAATGATAAACTTTTCGTCGAGGGTTCTGTCGCGAGCTCTTATTTAGAGGACGTTCACATAAGACGCAAGAGATCGTTGCTTTTGCCACGCATTGATGCAGGGATTTCTCCGGTTCACATCAATTTTGTAAGCAATTATGATGACAAACACCATCGAGATTATGTGACACCCATCTTCAGCTCGATGGTCTATCGCACGCCAGTAAGTGCTATAAATGTTTATTGTTTAAAATTGAAATATTTTCCTTGGTTCTTTTGCAGGATATCCAGAAAGCGTTTTTTCTGCTGCTGCTTGTTATTCTTATCGGTGAGTTCTTCAGTGCTCCAGCGATAACCTTAGCGGACTCTGCTGTCATTACGTTGCTAGGCGAGGATGCAGATAAATATGGACATCAGCGGATGTTCGGATCACTTGGCTGGGGCATATCAATGTTTCTTGTGGGCATTGCACTGGATCACTCCACCTCGTTCTCAAATCATCCGTGCGGAGCTGGCAACAAGGAGAAGAACTACAACATTTGCTTTTCCATATTCTCGGTGCTGATGACGTGCGCTATAATATCTGCTTCGAAGATCACATTTAAGTACGAGCCGATCGATGAGAGTCAGCAGCAGGCGGCGGCTCAGTTTGTTGATCCTAACAAAAAGGCCGAGGAGGAGTCTATGAATCAACTAGCTGCTCAACTCAACTTACCATCACTGGCAGTGGGTAGTGGCAGCGCCGCGTCAGGTGCCTGCGCTGGAGGCGTGAGTAGTTTCCTTGCTGCGGGCCATCAGCCGCAACCGCATATCGGAGCCGAGTCGAAGGTGTTTGCCCAGACAGCAAAGGAGCTACCTGAGTGGATGACTGTATTAACGCACTTTAAGGATCTAAAGACCGCCTCATTTCTGTTTGTCGCCTGGTTCATGGGCTTTGGAATTGGTCTGATCTTTACCTTTTTATTCTGGCATTTGCAAGACTATGGTGGCACGCCCACACTATTCGGTGTGGCATCCGTAATCAATCATGTGTCCGAAATTTTTGCTTACTTCTTCAGTTTTCGTCTGATTACTCAGATTGGGCATGTCAAGGTGCTCTGCCTGGGCTTAATTGGAAATGTTTTACGCTTTCTTTACATCTCGTATCTAACTAATCCTTGGATGGTGTTGCCGTTTGAGTTAATGCAGGGTATTACACATGCTGCCGTCTGGGCCGCTTCATGCTCATACATTGCTCACAATACGCCAAAGCATTTGCGCGCTTCGGCGCAGGGTGTGCTTCAGGGTATCCATCATGGTTTGGGTCGTGGCTGTGGCGCCATCATTGGTGGTATGTTTGTCACCTACTACGGTACTACTGCTACCTTCCGTTGGTATGGTATTGCCTGCTTCTTCGTGCTCGGCCTATTCATCTTCATTAACTTCTATCGTAAGGAACAGGGCTTTATATCAGATATACCAGTAACCGAAGATCCACATCAGGTAAGTCTCCGTGTCTTTCTATACAACCATAAATATCAAAGCTTTAACATTTTGAAGCAAAACATAAAACAATCTAAAGCGATTCGGAGATGTAAACAGAAAACGTCGATTTTCCGATTTAATAACGTATATAGCCTTGATCCAATTTAAATTTAATTATATGTTACAACCATCAAGTCGAATTGAATTTATGTTGAGATCAAGAGTAACATTCCACTTTACAGGTGGCTGAGGAAACTTCACATTTGGCTCCTCATGGTGTGCCGAGTAACCCGATACCAAGAGCTCTGTCCAATTCGCGATTGAATGAGATGAATCCTAATGGCGGACCTTATGGCACTTATCAGACCACTGGTGGAAATTTGGATATACCTGGGGCCGGTGCACAGAATCCATTTGCACAGTAAGCCCTTGGCATTTCTTTATGGATTAAAAGAAGTCGCATAACCATTTATTGATATATAAAATGTATAGACACACACCCACAAACAACCTGCACGCATACTAAATATATATATACTTTGTCTCATAGTCATGGACATAAACAGAGATAAAACAATATTGAGTATACCCGTAAACATATCTTGAACATTGGCCTGCAAAATTAATTGCATTTTACATTGCTTTATTTACTGTTATGTTTATTGTGCTTATATATGTATATATATACACATACGAATAATGTCAACATTTACATGCATAAAAAAAAAAGAAAATCCAGTTTCAAACGCAAATTTCTCAGCTAATTATATGAAATTTTAATTTTTTTTTAAACATAACTACATTTTATTCTCTTCAATACTATATTTTTTCAAAATTGTTTAACAATTCCATATATTTTATTATTAATTTTAAGTTTTTATATCCAAAAATAGCGCACGCAAAAAATGTATACACCTTACTTTAGCCTACGTTTAATGGATATTATATCCTTTTTAGTAACTTGTGGGGTATCCCCCTCTATGCAAAACTTCTTTAAGGTGTTTTGGCATCGAATTTACAAGTTTCATTGTTTCCTCTGATGTAATTTTTCCCCATTTCTCCACTATTAGCACCTTGAGCATTCTTTGAAGTAATTGTGTGCATCCTGATATTTCTTTCGCGAAAACCCCTTCAATGTTCAATCGGATTGAGGTACGGAGGAGCTCTGAAGCTTGGAGAATATGTTCCCAGCTGATTTTTGACATTATAAAGTAGCTAAACTTGTGTATTATGTGACGTATGCTTTGGGTCGTTGTGCCGCTGCAACCAAAATTCACGATTTAAGGTCAAATTTTTTGGATCTTTCTATTAAATTGATTTCCAAAATGCTTATATATTTACCTTGATTCATAACTGATTCAAAAAAAATATGTTTCCCACAACACATGCTGCCATATGCCACTTCAACGGTGTTTATCAATGCCGACTACATTTTCTTTGTTGGACACTTATACTCTTTTCTTCCTTACTAAAAGCTTTTTCTTTGATTCCAAAGATGCAGAACTTACTCCCGTCTGAGAATAGAACATGATACCAGAAGTCTGGGGCTTTAAAATAAGCTTATTTGCAAAAGATAGACGCTTTTGCCTATTGATTTCGGAAATCAGAATTTTTTTACGGGCGACTCTGCTATGGTACCCAGCCTTTTTCATGAAACGGCGGACCGTGATTAGTGCTGTTAAGTGTATATATAGCAATATTCTTGTTGTCATAAAGCTTAAAACTTTATACTTAATATTTTACAGATAATTACAGATAGCAAATATAAACGCAAATACAAAAGTAGGAAAGGCTACAGTCGTGAGCACTCGACAGTAAAATACCCAGCACCCTTGACTAAAATATAACTGCTATGTACCGAAAAATAAATTCTGATGAAACAGCTCGAGCTACGCACTTACTCTCTCGCTCGCACTAGCATCGCTCTCTTATGCTGACTGCTCTTGCGTGCGTTTGTATGTGTGCGTGTGTTTATACATATATAATTTTATTTATACTGATTTAATCGCGAAAATCAATTGTTTAACAACTTTTTTGTTTCTTAAACAATCGATATAATTTCAAGACTGTTTTATATTGATGCTTAAGTGTTCCCTTTCAAATTACAAGTCTCTAGTGCTTGTAAAAGCTAAGATATTAGAAGCGTCAAATTGTTATGGGCGTATTGTGTGCGAACGGGGCGTGGCATCAAAGTTTGAAATAAACTCGATCATAGTACGTTATATAGGAACATACAAACCAAATTTGGTGTCTTTAGCTCTTATAGTTTATAGAAGTTCTTTGCGTTCAAGCAGACAGACAGACATGGCCAAATCGACTCGGCTATTGCTCCTGAACAAGAATATATGGGGTCTGCCACGCCTCCTTAAACTTAATATACCATTTTTTACCCATTTTCAATGGGTACAGGGTATAAAAATATGCGTGCGTGCATACGATCATTTTTAAATTATGAATATTTTTCGTATTCTCGATTTCGAACAAACGTTGCTTAGCATAAATAGCACATCGTCCGTACATCATATTGGGCAAATCAATGATAATTATAAGCTTCATTTATTTCAATTGGATAAAATATTTACTATATATGAGCAAATACATTTAAAGTTAAAGCACCATTCCACACTACACACAGTACCAACACCCAAATATACAAACAATCATACCTAAAAAAAAATAGTAAACAAACTTACGTATGTATATTCGAACGCACCCAATTGTTGATACACTGTATCCAACATTTGAATGTGTAACTGTAAAATAATAAAAAATTACTTTAACGGCATAATTTCTCTGCTCTGCAAGAATATGTTAATGTTCTTGCAGAGCAAGAAATTATGCCGTTAAAGTAATTTTTTATTATTTTACAGTTACACATTCAAATGTTGGATACAGTGTATCAACAATTGGGTGCGTTCGAATATACATACGTAAGTTTGTTTACTATTTTTTTTTAGGTATGATTGTTTGTATATTTGGGTGTTGGTACTGTGTGTAGTGTGGAATGGTGCTTTAACTTTAAATGTATTTGCTCATATATAGTAAATATTTTATCCAATTGAAATAAATGAAGCTTATAATTATCATTGATTTGCCCAATATGATGTACGGACGATGTGCTATTTATGCTAAGCAACGTTTGTTCGAAATCGAGAATACGAAAAATATTCATAATTTAAAAATGATCGTATGCACGCACGCATATTTTTATACCCTGTACCCATTGAAAATGGGTAAAAAATGGTATATTAAGTTGTAAGGAGGCGTGGCAGACCCGTACATATATTCTTGTTCAGGAGCAATAGCCGAGTCGATTTGGCCATGTCTGTCTGTCTGCTTGAACGCAAAGAACTTCTATAAACTATAAGAGCTAAAGACACCAAATTTGGTTTGTATGCTTCCTATATAGCGTACTATGATCGAGTTTATTTCAAACTTTGATGCCACGCCCCGTTCGCACACAATACGCCCATAACAATTTGACGCTTCTAATATCTTAGCTTTTACAAGCACTAGAGACTTGTAATTTGAAAGGGAACACTTAAGCATCAATATAAAACAGTCTTGAAATTATATCGATTGTTTAAGAAACAAAAAAGTTGTTAAACAATTGATTTTCGCGATTAAATCAGTATAAATAAAATTATATATGTATAAACACACGCACACATACAAACGCACGCAAGAGCAGTCAGCATAAGAGAGCGATGCTAGTGCGAGCGAGAAGTGCGTAGCTCGAGCTGTTTCATACCATAGCAGAGTCGCCCTTAAGAAAGCTCTGATCACCGAAGTCAAAAGCGTCTATCTTTTGCAAATAAGCTTATTTAAAAGCATATTTGAGTAAGTTTTGCATCTTTGAAGTCTAAGAAAAAGATTTAGTAAGGAAATCTTTCCACAAAGAAAATGTAGTCGGCATTGTTAAAAACGGTTGAAGTGGAATAATAATGCGGAGGTGTAGGGCAGCAAGTGTTGTGGGAAACATTATATTTTTTGAATCATTTATAAGTCACGGTATCTATTTAAGCATTGTGGAAATCAATTTAATGGAAAAAGCTGAAAAAATGGGTTTCAAAACGACAATTTTGGTCCCAGCGGCACAACGACCCAAAGCATACGTCACATAATACACAGGCTTTGGCTGCTTTATGTCAAAAATCAACTGGGAACTCTTAGAGCTTCTGAAAGAAAAATCCTGTAAGCATCACAATTGCTTCTACGCGAAAGCTCAATGGAGGTAATAGTGGAGGATTGGGCGCAAAATTACATCAGCAGGAAACAATGAAACTTGTAAATTCGATGCCAAAACGGCTTTACGGAAGTTTTGCAATAGAGGGGGATACGGCACAAGTTACTAAAAAGGATATAATATCCATTAAACGTAGGCTAAAGTAAGGTGTATACATTTTTTTGCGTGCGCTATTTTTGGATATAAAAACTTAAAATTAATAATAAAATATATGGAATTGTTAAACAATTTTGAAAAAATATAGTATTGAAGAGAATAAAATGTAGTTATGTTTAAAAAAAAATTAAAATTTCATATAATTAGCTGAGAAATTTGCGTTTGAAACTGGATTTTCTTTTTTTTTTATGCATGTAAATGTTGACATTATTCGTATGTGTATATATATATAAGCACAATAAACATAACAGTAAATAAAGCAATGTAAAATGCAATTAATTTTGCAGGCCAATGTTCAAGATATGTTTACGGGTATACTCAATATTGTTTTATCTCTGTTTATGTCCATGACTATGAGACAAAGTATATATATATTTAGTATGCGTGCAGGTTGTTTGTGGGTGTGTGTCTATACATTTTATATATCAATAAATGGTTATGCGACTTCTTTTAATCCATAAAGAAATGCCAAGGGCTTACTGTGCAAATGGATTCTGTGCACCGGCCCCAGGTATATCCAAATTTCCACCAGTGGTCTGATAAGTGCCATAAGGTCCGCCATTAGGATTCATCTCATTCAATCGCGAATTGGACAGAGCTCTTGGTATCGGGTTACTCGGCACACCATGAGGAGCCAAATGTGAAGTTTCCTCAGCCACCTGTAAAGTGGAATGTTACTCTTGATCTCAACATAAATTCAATTCGACTTGATGGTTGTAACATATAATTAAATTTAAATTGGATCAAGGCTATATACGTTATTAAATCGGAAAATCGACGTTTTCTGTTTACATCTCCGAATCGCTTTAGATTGTTTTATGTTTTGCTTCAAAATGTTAAAGCTTTGATATTTATGGTTGTATAGAAAGACACGGAGACTTACCTGATGTGGATCTTCGGTTACTGGTATATCTGATATAAAGCCCTGTTCCTTACGATAGAAGTTAATGAAGATGAATAGGCCGAGCACGAAGAAGCAGGCAATACCATACCAACGGAAGGTAGCAGTAGTACCGTAGTAGGTGACAAACATACCACCAATGATGGCGCCACAGCCACGACCCAAACCATGATGGATACCCTGAAGCACACCCTGCGCCGAAGCGCGCAAATGCTTTGGCGTATTGTGAGCAATGTATGAGCATGAAGCGGCCCAGACGGCAGCATGTGTAATACCCTGCATTAACTCAAACGGCAACACCATCCAAGGATTAGTTAGATACGAGATGTAAAGAAAGCGTAAAACATTTCCAATTAAGCCCAGGCAGAGCACCTTGACATGCCCAATCTGAGTAATCAGACGAAAACTGAAGAAGTAAGCAAAAATTTCGGACACATGATTGATTACGGATGCCACACCGAATAGTGTGGGCGTGCCACCATAGTCTTGCAAATGCCAGAATAAAAAGGTAAAGATCAGACCAATTCCAAAGCCCATGAACCAGGCGACAAACAGAAATGAGGCGGTCTTTAGATCCTTAAAGTGCGTTAATACAGTCATCCACTCAGGTAGCTCCTTTGCTGTCTGGGCAAACACCTTCGACTCGGCTCCGATATGCGGTTGCGGCTGATGGCCCGCAGCAAGGAAACTACTCACGCCTCCAGCGCAGGCACCTGACGCGGCGCTGCCACTACCCACTGCCAGTGATGGTAAGTTGAGTTGAGCAGCTAGTTGATTCATAGACTCCTCCTCGGCCTTTTTGTTAGGATCAACAAACTGAGCCGCCGCCTGCTGCTGACTCTCATCGATCGGCTCGTACTTAAATGTGATCTTCGAAGCAGATATTATAGCGCACGTCATCAGCACCGAGAATATGGAAAAGCAAATGTTGTAGTTCTTCTCCTTGTTGCCAGCTCCGCACGGATGATTTGAGAACGAGGTGGAGTGATCCAGTGCAATGCCCACAAGAAACATTGATATGCCCCAGCCAAGTGATCCGAACATCCGCTGATGTCCATATTTATCTGCATCCTCGCCTAGCAACGTAATGACAGCAGAGTCCGCTAAGGTTATCGCTGGAGCACTGAAGAACTCACCGATAAGAATAACAAGCAGCAGCAGAAAAAACGCTTTCTGGATATCCTGCAAAAGAACCAAGGAAAATATTTCAATTTTAAACAATAAACATTTATAGCACTTACTGGCGTGCGATAGACCATCGAGCTGAAGATGGGTGTCACATAATCTCGATGGTGTTTGTCATCATAATTGCTTACAAAATTGATGTGAACCGGAGAAATCCCTGCATCAATGCGTGGCAAAAGCAACGATCTCTTGCGTCTTATGTGAACGTCCTCTAAATAAGAGCTCGCGACAGAACCCTCGACGAAAAGTTTATCATTTAAATCATAATGCATCTGTTCCAGGTCATACATGGCAGAAGTGTCCCGCTTGGTGCGAGTGTACGTAAGTACAAAATCGGTGGCATTGCGCCGTTCAATGCAATTGACAGCCTCTGGGCGGATGAAGCTCAACGGAATGGTAAAGAGCACCCAGCAAGCCAGAGAGGCCAGCAACAACTTCTTTCCCTGCCGACACCGATCCGCATAGGAGCCCCAGAAAGGAGCAGACAGGAACTCAACAAAAGGTCGCATGCCGACAAGTATACCACACTGTCCAGGATTCATGCCCATTTGTTTAAAATAGACGCCCATCAATGGGAACAAAGATCCAAAGGCGGCATAGAAGAAAAAGTAAAAACTCTTTACAGGGATGAGTTCCTGTTCCGTGGCACCAAAGAACATTTGTAAGATATCCGAATGACCGCGAACTTTGTGCGTTGAATCCTTCGCTTCCGGGTAGCTGACAATTGAAATGTTCTTAAATTTCAGTCACACATCGAAAAAAAGGATAGGTCCTTTATAACTTACAGATCGAGATCTACTTCTCCACTTGCCTCGATATCAACGCGAGGCCTTGCGCCCGAAGGCCCATAACCAGCAGATTGTTGCTGTCCATATCCAACACCTACTACACCATCTTGATCATACCCAATATTTGCCTGTTCCTCATAGCCATAGCCCATATTCGACTGTTGCGTCTGGCCATAGTTTACATTGGAAGCGGGTGCACCAAAGGGATTAGCCGCTCCACCACCCGCAGAATTATAGGGATTCATTTAGTGGCACACTGAACTTGTCCGTTGTCTATCTTTATGTGTATAAAATTACACCTGGCTGGGCCCTACTATGCTGTTATGCTCAGTTTAGCTTCCTAGTTAAATGCTCTTTATTGTCCTTATGTGTTCCGGTCCTGCTACTTATGACAGACTAAAGCATCATGCTTATAATTATCCTTTAGCAGCTGTTAACGAAACAATAGGTCAATTAATTTCTGTAATCTTTTGTGTTTGTTCGGTGAGAATGTAATCCTTTCGGATATACAGATACATATATATACTCGTGCGGCTGTGTGGAAGTACATGTGGATGTTCGTATACCATACATGCACACATGTATGTGTGTGGGATCTGTGTAAGAGGAATAGTAAAACAGATGGACAAGCGGACGGCATATAAATAGCAGAGTTTATTAAGGGCTTTTGTACTGTAAGTTAGTCGAAATTAGATACTTGATAATTATTGAAAGGATAAAAGCTTTTGCGGTTGATTGGGCGCTAAATCGACCGTGGGAACGCATAAACGTGTGATTGTACGTATGTGCATACCTTTGAATTGGATGTTTACATCCTTGCAAAGTGTAAATTCATTTTGTAACGCCCCTTAGGAAGCATGGCAGACCCAACAATTCTTGTTCAGCCCTGACAGGAGAATCCAAATGAGCATTTCCGTCTGTTTCACCCCAAATTAGTCTCTCAGTACCCATATGATGAATTAAACTTAGTACCCTTATGATGAATATAAGTCCGTACCGGTCGGATCGGACCACTATATCATATAGCTACCATGGGAACCACCGGCCAACAATGGTGATTCATCTTTGTTTTTTTAAGATATCCGGCGTACAGGATTTGAGTTTATTAACAAACACGTCTCATACAAATTTGGTAAAAATTGGACCACTATATAATATGCCATAAGAAAGATCAGTCGAAAATGTAGTTTTACTATGAAAATCTTTGTGTTTTTTTATGCTATACAGCTAATCTTTGGTTCAGATTGGACCA
>JBAMBR010007153.1:0-22500 GCA_037044475.1 Zaprionus obscuricornis
TTGGACCAAATTTAAATGAAACGTGAAAGTCATCAGTAAACTCAAATCCTGTAAGTTTCAGTCAGATAGCTTGACAAACAAAAATGTTTTTCATACAAAAACTCAATTTTCAACCGATTGTTCCTATGGCAGCTATATGATATAGTAGTACGATTTGGACCAAATTTATACGAAACGTGAGAGTCATCACCAAACTCAATTCCTGCCAGTTTCAGTCGGATAGCTTAACAAACAAAAAAGTTTTTCATACAAAAACTTCATTTTCGACCAATGGTTCCCATGGGAGCTCTATGATATAGAAGTACGATTTTGACCAAATTTATATGAATTGTGGGAGTTGCCACTAAACTCAAATCCTGTAAGTTTCAGCTGGATAGCTTAACAAACAAAAAAGTTTTTTATACAAAAACTTCATTTTCGACCGATTGTTCCTATGGCAGCTATATGATATAGTAATACAATTTGTACCAAAATTATAAGAAACTTGTAAGTTATTACTAAACTCAAATTCTGTAAGTTTCAAACTGATAGCTTAACAAACAAAAAAGTTTTTTATACAAAAACTTCATTTTCGACCGATTGTTCCAATGGGAGCTATATGATATAGTTAAACGATTTGAACCAAATTTATGTAAAACGTTGAAGTCGCCACTAAACTGAAATCCTGTCAGTTTCAGCTGGATAGCTTGACAAACAAAAAAGTTTTTTATACAAAAACTGAATTTTCGACCGATTCTTCCTATGACAGCTCTATGATATAGTAATACGATTTGTACCAAATTTATATGAATTGTGGAAGTCGCCACTAAACTCAAATTCTGTAAGTTTCAACCGGATAGCTTAACAAACAAAAAAGTTTTTCATACAAAAACTGAATTTTCGACCGATTGTTCCTAAGGCAGCTATATAATATAGTAATACAATTTGTACCAAATTTATATGAATTGTGGAAGTCGCCACTAAACTCAAATCCTGTAAGTTTCAACCGGATAGCTTAACAAACAAAAAAGTTTTTCATACAAAAGCTTCATTTTCGACCGATTGTTCCTATGGCAGCTATATGATATAGCAGTCCGAGCCTGCTGGTTCCAACTTATATACAACTTATGGGCATAGAAAGTATGCATACCAAGTTTTATTGAAATAGCTTTAAAAGTGAGCGACCCTATATACTATTGCATCTGCCACGCCTACCAAAGGGGCGTTACAAACGCATGTCCAAAATTAATATACCCGCTGGAAGGATATTAAAAAGTATTTTATGTATATTTAATGTTGAACTAACTTGAAGTTTAGTTGCACTGCCTAATGAAGAATGATGCGTCTCTGTTACTAAGCACTTTTTAATCGACTTTGATAAGCGAGAGGCAGCAGCAGCAGTAGCAGTAGCAGCAGCAGCAGCAGCAGAAGTAAAACTTGCAAAATACAAATCACAGCTGTTAGCGCTAAGAACTTTTTACTTGTCCATGCTGCACTTTGTTGTTGTTATTGTTATTTGCAGGTGAAAAACTTTTGCATAATGTAGCAAATAGTTGACGCATTACGCATACGCCACATATGCTGCAGCTGTTTAGTGTTAGTTGAGGAGGGGGGAGGAGGGTGGTACATGAAGTCAAGCACATTTTTGCGTAGCCTGCCACAAGTTGCCTGAATGGCTAGACAGGCGTATCATTAACGCAGCAGCAGCAGCAGCACGAGCAGCAGCAGCAGCAATAGTCATTGCTGTGGGCTGTCGCTTAGCTGTTGCAGTTGCAGTTTTGCCTGTCGGCATTTGCAATTTTATGGTCGCGCATGTGCCACTTATGTTGCAAGAAGTTCGCTTCGCTGACTTTGGCTTGGCTTGCAAACTGGCAAAACTAAAGCTGCTATCATGTTCAAGTGCTTGGCCTCAAAAACGAACATCAGCAGCAGCAGCAACATACGAAACCATATCGCGTTGGCAGCGTGTAGGGCTTCTACAGCAGCAACAGCAGCAACAGCAGCCACTTCCACTTGAGCTAGCCGGCGGGTGTCACATTCGTCGTCAGCGTCAGCGTCACCGTCAGCGTCAGTCAGCAGTCAGCCAGCAGTCAAGTGTCATGCAAGACTGTCAGACAGTCAGACAGTCAGAACTTCATTCCGCTGCTCTGTTGCAATGCTTGTGGTATTTGTGGCATAAAATTTGCAAATAAAACGAAATGAGCTGCACGACGATTGCACACGGCCAACCAACACACAGACAGACACACAAACACACAGAGAGACAGACATCACTTCACACTGCATCACATCAGACACAATCATTCGCATTCTTATTCTTATTCTCATTCTCATTTTGGCCTAGCTAAATTTTTGTATTTTGAATTGCATGCATTATGCACCGCAGCAACAGCAACAGTAACAGACACCGCAGCAATAGCAACAGACACCTTGAGGTGTATATTTTCATGGCAGAAAAGAAAATGCGCGTAATTATGCAGCGTTTTTTTTGTTTTTTTTGCTGCTGTTGCCAAGCGCCAAATGCTGCCACAGAGTCACAATGTGTTGCAAATGTCGTTTTTCATTTGCGTTTTTTTTCTTTTTATTATTACTTAGCTTTTGTGTTCGAGGCCATTTATAAGATGTCTTCAGTTGCTGATGTTGCTGCTGTTGCTGCTGTTGCTACTGTTGCCTTGTGCAACTGGAGCGTGCGGCGAGGCCATTGTAAATGTCTCAAATGTTGCACTTATAATCACAAAACGCAACAACGTTTTGCAAAATAGCTTATGCAACCTAAAACCAACAACAACAGCAACAACAAAGTTGCAACAATAGTAAGAGTTGCCTCTTGACTGACAGTCGAATAATAATATTGAAATGTTGATAAATAAAATACAAAAGAAGCTGAAGAAGAAAAAAAAAGAAGCTAAAGTTGAAAAGTGCAAGTTAAATTTGCTTGTTGTTGAAATTGCTGCTGGCTGCTTGCTGGCTGCTTGCTGGCTGCTTGCTGCTTGCTGTTGCAATTGTAGAAATATGAATGAATATTTTATTGAATATTGCGCAATGTATGCAAAATGATGATGGGCGGGCAGCAGCAGCAGCAGCAGCAGTAGCAGCAGCAGCAACTCCCTAGTTGCCACAGCAGTTGAGGCTGCTGCCGAGAAGACCGCAAACTGACAGGAAACCATTTAAACTGACCTCAAATGACAACGGCAGCGACAGCACAACCAATACTCCCCCAATGTTCACTATATGCAACGAATTTATAAAAATGAAAAGCAAAACTTGACGAAAAAAAAATATTCACACACACACACGCATAGATACCCTAGATATATATATATGGTACATGCCGTTGCTTGCCACAGCAACAGCAAAAAAATTGGCAGCAATTGAAGTCAGCTACAAGTGCGCGTGAGCAACAGCAGCAGCAGCAGTCACAGCAGCAACATACACTGCATACACTGTGAACAAAAAACAAAACATTGAGAACTGAGAACACTGAAAACTGAGTACTGAAAAATGAGCAATGCAACTGAAATTGTGCACAATTTGTGCAACTGCATATGAAACGCGTTATAAGGATATACAATGCGTTGACTCATGCTGCCACAACATATACACATACGCACAAATACATAAAGCATATAAAAAAAAATATTCAAAAAAAAAATATAAAAATATAAAATAAAAAATGTAAAAAAATTTTTAAAAAAAAATTAAAAAAAATAAGTAAATAAAATAAAATAAATAAAAAAAAAACAATTTTAAATAAAAATATTCAAATAAAATAAAAAATAATTTTAAAAAAATTGTAAAAAAAATAAAAAAAGAAACAAAAAAAAAATTAAAAAAAAAATGAATATAATAAAAATTTAAAAAAAATATATAAAAAATTGCACGTAAATTGTTTACTCAAAAAAAAATAAATATATATAGAAAAACTTCTGTTCAATATTTACAGCTGAAAGTTGTAGCTCTGGTTTTATTTTTCTTTTACTTTGTGTAATTTTTTATATTGAAAAAAAATATAAAAAAATGTAACAAAAAATTTAAAAAATATTAAAAAAATAAAAATAAAATAAATAAATAAAATAAAATAAAATAAAAAAAAACAATTTTATATAAAAATATTCAAATAAAAAAAAAATAATTTAAAAAAATTTTAAAAAATTAAAAAACGAATGAAATAAGAAACAAAAAAAAATTATAAAAAAAAATTTGATAAAAAAAATGAATATAATAAAATTTAAAAAAAAAATATATAAAAAATTGCACGCAAATTGTTTACACAAAAAAAAAAAATAATAAATATATGGCGAAAAACTTCTGTTCAATATTTGCAGCTGAAAGTTGTAGCTCTGGTTTTTTTTTTGTAATTTTTTATATATATTTTTTTTACACGCTCTCTTCTTACACCATTGAGAATTTCCATTAGCTTAATAGCTTGAAAAACTTTAACAAGCAAATTATATAAAAAAAAAAACACGAAAAAAAATGTTATACATTAATATTTTTTTTTATATTTTTTTCTTTAGTCTTTGACTTGAAAATTGCCCATAATCATAATGTGAAAATAATGTTGCTGTATTTGTCTATAATGCAAAACGTTTAAAAAAAAACTTTATTGTTTTGCAAGGCCTGAAGTAATTGACAATTTCCCACAGTAGCGCATGAAATGAATGAAATTTCAATGCTAGTTTTAAAGTTTTGATGTCTTTCAATGCAACGCTTTAGTTTGAACTACAACAAATTGCATTATGCCTTGAATCTCTTATGCAAGGGTAAAACACTGCAGAGCTGTAGAGCTGCAGAGTAAGTAGAAGTAACTTAATGCGCAGGCTGCAAACGTGCTTTTGGCTGCCACAGACTTTGACTGTGACTGTGACTATGACTATGACTGGGAGACTGGACAGCACAAAGTCTGTGTGCTGTGTGTCTTTAGCAAAGAGCAGTAACGAGACAACACAAGCGTTCCCCAGTCGCAGTCCAAGTCGCAGTCACAAAATGCAATTTTAGCTTTCAATTGGCCGTGGAAATGCTTCGACTTGCATTGACAGCGAACAAAAAAAAAACAAAAAACAAAGCAGCAAAAAAACCAAAACAAAAGCAAAGCAAAGCAAAAGCAAAGCCTGCATCCAGTTAAGACAAAACTGGACATGTCTATGACTAACTGCAGCATTGCTGTGCGCTAAAAATACCCTGTAATTAGTAGTTTAATTTTTATGATGCCATAAAATTGACTGACAGCTGCATTGAAGCTGAGCTTATGAGGCGTTGCTTATGTCTGCTGCAGTGAAAACTAGGGATGCGCAGTTTCAGGCTCAGGCAATATTCATCTGCTGCAGAAAACTTCATGTGTCTGCCTCAAAGTGCTGTCTGCCTTTGAGAGTTGTCATGCGCTCAGTGTGTTGTCATTGCATACCCCATTTGAAAGCAGTTTACAGGGTAACTAAACTAAATGCTCTAGCTTCAGCTTCAAGCAATTGTTGTATATGCTTAGCTTTTCTTTTGTTTTCTTACTTTTTTGTTGCTGTTGCTGCTGCTGCTGTTGCTGCTGTTGCTGTTGTTGCTGCTGCTGCTGCTGTTGTTGCTGTTGTTGCTGTTGTTGCTGTTGCTTTTTACGTTTGGGTCATTTTCGTTAGCTGCACTGCATTCGTTTTGGCCGCACAATGGCAACGATAACTTGGCATTACATTAGTTTATTTGTAATTGTATGTGTGTGTGTGTGTGTGTGTGTGTGTATGGGAAAGACACAATTCTGCTGAGAGTGAGAGAGAGAGAGAGAGAAATAACTGAAACTGGTTTCGATTGCATACTTTGCTTTTTGAGCTGAAAGCATTTGCAACAATTGCTGCGCTGCAACAGTTGTTGACGACGTTCTGCTGCAGCAATTTTTAGCTAAAGTTTTTTGTATTTTTTTTTTTTTTTTTTTGTATTTTTTTTTCATTGTATTTATTATTTACCCAAAAAAAAAAAATGACAAAATCAATAAAATTTATTTTTATTACGCTCTTTGCTCTTTTCTCTCAGTGTAGTCTGTGGGTGCTGCACAACATTATTTTCAAACATTCAATGGTTGCCATTTTGTTGTGCGCGCCGTTTTTTTGGTCACATATGCGGAATGGACAACAGCAGCAGCAACTTTACATTTAGCTGTCAGCATAAAATGTACAACAGCAATAACAAAAAGCAAAGAAAAGCAAGAGAGAGAGAGAGAAGTATATGCAATAAAAATTTGCTTGAAATGCATTTCAATGCAAAATCAATGCAAAACTTTGAATTTGCGCTTTGCAAAGTTTTTTTCATTGTGCATCGCCACCCTTCCCCTCCCCCTCACCACTGGCTGCTAGCATAATTTTGTGGCAGCAGCTGCTGCTTGTTGTATTTCAACTTTATTATCAAATTGTCATGAGTTTTGGCCATTTTTGGCACAATTTCATCTGCAGCACAGCAGCACAATGCGTCAGTGTGGCGTCCAGACAGTTCACGTGCAGAGCAAAAGCAAAGACAGTAAATAAATCACTTTCGCCACAAGTATCAATCTCTGACTTTGAGAGTGAGAGAAGGAGTGAGAGAGAGTGAGAAGGAGTGAGAGAGAGAGTGTATAAGTGTGAGTTATCCTGTTGTTCTGTCTTTGCCTTTTGCCAATACAACGTTGTCTTTGAGACTTTGAGCTAAAGAAAAGCGAAACGTCGCGGCGTGTGACACTGAAATGCGGATACAATAAAAGTTTATATATATTTCTTTTCGCTTTTTTTCTCTTTCGTTCTGTATTTTTTTTTTTGTTGCTTTCTACGTAGCATGCTCGCTCACAAAGTGCACCCCACGGAGCAATCACTCGATGCCAGCAGCAGTAACAGTAACAGCAACAACAAGCTGGAATATGAACCCAGCAAGTGTGTAGAGTAGAGTAAGAGAGTGTGAGAGAGAGAGAAGACATCAAGCGTATTGGGGGGGAGGAAGGGGAATGGATGACGGTTAGCAGCATCAACATTGGGGCAGGCCACGACGCATTAATAGCAGCTGCTGTTGTTCAGTATATGTTTCCTTTTGTGTTTCTACTCAATGTTTGTGCTACGACCTCGAACATACACTTTGACACACACACACACACACAGAGAAAAACACACACACATACACATATATAACTGAGCATCTATAAAAGTTTATTAAATTTACAAGGAACTTTTATGCAGTTACTTTTTTTTTGCTTTCATTCATACATTCTTTTGTCTGCTTCTTCTATATCAGGTTTGCTCTTGTTGTTGTTGTTGTTTTGCCTTTGTCTGAGCCATAAAATTGACAACGACTATGTAAATATGACACACCGTACAAAAGGGACACATAGACACACACATAAAGAGAGAGAGATGAGAGTTTGTAGCCTGATTGTGTCCTGTATGTGCAGGATTTTCAATTTAAATGAACTTGCAGACGAGCATTTTATTTTCTTACACATTCAATAATTTTTTTTTGCTGCTGCTGCTCATTCTGTCTCTTTCTGTATGCTTTCGGCAGCTCATATGGAAAATTACAACAACAACAAGAGCAATATATATGACATTGAAATACAACGCGCCACTTGTCACTTGTCACATTTTGTGGCTGATTTTTTTCTGTTTTTTTTTTCTTTTCGTTTTTGAGAATTTCTCATAAAGCGGATGAACTGATCTTACTACATCTCCACCTTCCCCCTTGCCCACCCCCTCAAACTGCTCTGGCAGCAGTAATGTGGCGTGAGGAGAGCATGAAATCGGAATTTGAGACTGAAAGATTGAGATTTTGAAGTCTGGGCCGTTATCACGCCGACGCCAACACGTCGCCAGTGAAAGGAAGTTGACCTCTAAAGTTTAATGCATTTAAATAAATCTCTGGCACTGGCCGGTAACAAAAGCAACAGCAACAGCAACAACAATAACAACGAAAAATACATTAAGCCAGGCCGAAACTGAAAGCGAAATACGGCAACAAAGCAAACAAACAATATACGCACAGTATACATATGAGAGAGTGAGAGAGAGAGATAGAGAGAGAGAGACAATACAGATCATGTGAGACTCACGCACGAACATGACACGACACGATACTGGCGCGAGATATATTTTTTTTTTTAAAAATACATTTACATTTTTTGCAATTTTTTTTATTTTTTTTTTATTTTTTATTTTAGTCAACGGCAATTAAATTGGCAACGCGTGCAGCCTAGCAATAAAAAAAAAATAAAAATACAACTAAAATCGGACTAAAAAAAAAATAAAACACAGATTGAGGCGCTGCTGACTCAGATATTGAAACTAAAAACTGGTATTAAATAATTTTTAAAAAAAAAAATTTTTTTTGATTTATTTTTAAAAATTTTCTTTTTTAGCTATAAAAATGCAGTTAAAAAAAAATATTTGAGTTTCGCCAAGAACTTTCAATTTATGGCATATGCAATCAATAGAAACAAAAATTTTATAAATTTTTTTTTTGTTGTTGCAACTTCCTCTGTTACGTGCTACATGTAGCAGAGAAAACGTCAAAAAAAAAAAAAAATGTTGAAAAAAAAAAAACAATTTTTTTGAATATTATTTACACATAATTTGCCATTGTTTGCTGATGACCTTGTGAGCAGCTTGTAGTTTACAGTTATGTGTATGCAAAGCTTCAAAAATCGGATGTAATATATGCTTAAAGAGAGAGAGAGAGAGAGAGGGACAGCGATAGAGTGAGAGTAATCGTATATCATGCGATTATCAAGTGGCAGCATCAAAAAAAAAACCTAAATGTGGCCATAAAAAAAAGGTAGCAACTTCCGTTGTTGTTGTGTCTTGCGTGTGGCAGAATCTTCGTATCTGTCAGTAGCAAGTCTTGACCCCTTGCACGTAAATTTTCAATGTGCCAGGTTTTATGCTATGCCCAAAAAAACAAAAAAAAAAAACAACTGGCTGTCCACCTGCCAAAAACTGTTGTACTCCCATTGCCAGTGTGCTGCGTATCATATTTCATAATGTTAAGTTTTTATGTATCTGTCACCTTTTGCTGTCACTGTGCCATAGCTTTGGCAACTATTAAATGGCAAAAATGCAAAGAGATATTTGAAATTATTATTCGCGCAATTAAGTTCAATTTAAAAAAAAAAATAAAAATCGTATAAAAATAAAAAACCACAATGTGAATATTCGTTGAAGCTGTCAAAATGAATTTAAGATTTTTGCTTCTTTTTTGTGCTCTAATTGTCGTTAATGATCAAATTATTGGACATACCGCTAACATACACATAGAGTCATATGCTCTGAGTTGCCATTAAATGCCAAACAAATTTGCTTAATAGACCAAAAAAATGAAAACCCGAAAGAGCAATGGCAAAAACCACTCGACATGTCAATCAAAATTTGATCAATGAGCTGGAGTTGAGCTCGTTTACATTTTGCGATTTGAATTTGAAATCTTTTTTTGTATTTTTGTCTAGCTTTGGGTATCTATTGCTGTTGTTGTTGTTGTTGTTGCTGCTGTTGTTGTTATTATATGCCACAAGGCTGTTGGACACCTCTAATTGAGTGATGTAATGCAAAATTACTTTCAATTTCAATTCTGGTTTTTTTTTTATTAGAACATTAATGATGCTAAAATATCGTTGATTAATTAGGCTTGAAATACAATTTGTATAGAACAAAAGATTTTTTATTTTTTTTTGTTATTATTTCATTATTATTGCGGCTAGCGGCTAAAAATATGTAAATTGATTTTAAATTCAAATTAAAATTATTTATTATTAAATTTTAAATATTTATAAAGTAACTACAAAAAAAAAATAATAATAATAAATAAAACGTTTACTAATTTTATAAAAAAAAAAAACTATTTTTAAAAATGACAAAAATTCAAATTAAAATTATTTATTATTAAATTTTAAATATTTATAAAGTAAATACAAAAAAAAAATAATAATAAATAAAACGTTTACTAATTTTATAAAAAAAAACCAATTTTTAAAAATGACAAAAATTTATTACTGCGCATACATGTCGTATGATTAATTTTATATAAATATTATATTATATACTATATTTTTATATATATATATAAAATGCATTTAACAATATTTAACTAACAAAACTTTTGCCATCGAAATTGGTTTAATGACCTCATACAAATCAGCGACCCTAAGCAACAAAATTCGCTTTGTTTTTTATTTTTTTGTTTTTATTTTTTATTCAAGATTTTTAGGCCTTTTGTTAAGGGATTTGTTTTGGGTTTTTTTCTTTATTTTATTTTATATATATATTTGAATATGAATTTCAATGTGCTTTACATTGTCATTAGTTGAAGCAAATAAAGACAGAGAGAGAGCAAGAGAGCAAGAGAGAGAGAAATAACAGCGACTGGCTAATTTTTATTTGCATAAATTAAAATGTAATTATAAAACTGCGTTTAAGTGCAGCAGCAGCAGTAGCAGCAGCAGCAGCAGTAACAAATGCAACGATATAAAAAAAAAAAAAACAAACGGAAATGATTTATGCATGAAATAAGCCCAAAGATACGACGACAATAAACAAAATGTCGCTCACTCTCACTCTATATATATATATATATCGCTTATATATATATATATATCTTGTATTCGTATAATAAAATATATTTTGTTTGCATTAATAATTGCTGCAAATAAATTAACAAGTTATTACAAAAAACTTCAACAACAGCAGCAACAAAAAAAATTTAAAAAAAAAAACATTTTTTTTTCGCCAATGTTGTCAGAAAAAAAAAAGAAATGAAAATAAATAAAAAAAAATATATATAAAAATTAAATTGTAGTAGCGCAGACTTGCAAAACTAGCCGCTACCCTGTATTAAATATTTTACTATATATATGTATACTTAGTGTGTTGAGTTGCATGACTAAAAACTACCCTGCAGGCTTCTGTAAAAAAAATAATTTAACATTGAATTTTTAACGTCAGACTGTGCGACACTTGCCTAATGGCTGTTGAGCATTTAAAAAACTTTAGCAGTTTGCTTTTTAATTTTCAATGTTTAAGTTTTTAATTGTTGGCAATCAATTTTGAGTGTGTGTTGCTGCTGCTGCTGCTGCTGTTGTTGCTGCTGCATAGTGTAAAATATATCAAAAAATTGTTATGAATATATTTATATATATAAATAGTACAAGCATTTATAAATGTCTTTCATGTGTGTCTGTATATATGTGTGTGTGTATGTATTTATGTCGAATCATTTATCAAAAAATTGTTTTCGAGTGTCAAAGGCAAAAAAAAAAACAAAAAACAGAGTCAAAAATAATTGTTGTTATTGTTATTTGTTGTTGTTGTTGCATGAACTCATTTTAGAAAGTGAACTGAAGTTAAAGTTTTTTTTAAAGCTGAAAATGAAAAACAAAAAAAAAAAGTTACAAACAAAAAATAAAAAGCAACAACAATAACTAAAAAGTTGAAACGAGCGACTCATCGATAATGGCTTTAACATTGTGCAGCTACAACAACAAGAACAACAACAATGAAGAGAGATGATAAATATATTTTATTGGCTACTGTGCAAAATTGTAAATAAATATATAAAAATAATAATACAGATATATATATATATATATATAGATATAAAGATTTCAAGAACACACAACACTCACTTAATAATTATTTTTGATTTTGTTTATTTATGGCTTTAAATTTGCACAATCATGGCCAACACATCGTAATATTTTTTTGCCTTGTCATAATATACATATGTTGCATGTCCTACGCAAAAAAAAAAAAAAATTTACTTTCATTTCTAATTATTATTATGATTATGTTATAAATATTTCCTTAAGTGATCTTTAAACTTGAGCCAGCGAGCGCGCGCATGGCCAACTTATGCCGCAAGGCACACTTTCAGTTTTTTTACTGATTTTTGTTTTTTGTGGGCGTCAAACAATGAGAAATGTGTGTGACAAAAAAAAAATCTTAATTTTTCACATTTTACTATGAATTTTATACGCTCGCTGCCAGTGTTTAGATTTTTAATGTAAACTTGTTTTAGATAATTTTGTGTTTTATTTTTTTATTTTTTTTATTTTTTTTTTACTTGTAGCTCAATGTAAAAAGTTCAAACTACTTAAGGCAATTATTTCCGGCACTTTTTCTCTTCGTTATTTTTTTTTTTTTTTTTTGCCAGCTAAACTGGAACAAACAATTTTACTTTGTTGCTGTTGTTGCTGTTGTTGCGCTTCTAGTTCTAGTAATTTGCCTGTTTCTTTATAATGCTAAACAATTTCACAAGTAAATCGCTGTAAAATTCCAATTATAAACAATTATTCGCAATGAACTTGTAAACTTTTCTAGAGCAAATGTCGCCTGCATGACCAAAAAAATAACAAGCATACAATGTTTTTTGTGCTCACTGTTAACCTAGAAACCTGAAAATCAGTTGAAGAAATTAGATAAAAGATTTACTTGTTGTATTATTATTATTATTATAGACAATATTTTCTCAACTTTTGTGTATTGATGGAAAGTTAACATCAATTTTTTTTTTTTTAGCATAAATATGCGAAATGTCTGTGACTCATGCATAATATGTAACAGTTCACTAGGCGTATGAGTAATTTAGTATAGTGTAGGCAGTGGAAGTTGGGGAGTAGGCGGTTCAATGACATACAATTGGGGCAGTAAGCAAAAACATTTAATATGCGACACAGAGAGAGAGAGAGAGAGAGAGAGAGAGAGAGTCTAGATTAAATGCTAATATATATATTAATGATTTGTAATTTCTTGCAATACATTTTGCAATAGATTTAGCCACATCTGCAAAACCGTAAACGTAACTGGACATTGGCAAATCTGGGTGACAATTGCTATTGGCTGCAGTTGCTGTTGCTGTTGCTGTTGCTGCTTTTAATTGCAAAGCATTTCGAAAAAAAAAAACAGCAGCAACAGCAACAGCAGCAGCAGCAAGTAAAGCATTCTCATCCGGTTCGGCAGGCGATCTCAAGCTGCTGCTGTTGCCAGCTTACGGCAATTCATTAACGCTACACATATGTATGCAGACAGAGAGCGAAAGAGAGAGAGAGAGAGCGAAAGAGTGAGAGAGAGAGAGACAATAAATGTGTAAAAATAAAATGCAGCTCAGACTTTTGACTTGTTCAAAGAAAAAGTTGCTGTGCCAGTTTTGTGCAACATTAACATCAACGGCAACAGCAGCAGCAGCTACACTAACAGCAACAGCAGCAGCAACAGCAACAGCAACAGCAACAGCAGCAGCAGCAACTGCTACAGCAAACCGCAGCGCATACTCGTACTTGTGCTGTGTAAATGTATATGCAGCGAGTCTCGTGCAAAGTTTACTTGAATCTCTGAATGTCTGTCTTTAATTTTCAGAGGTGTCTGTTTGTCTGTCTGTCTGTCTATACGTCTATCTATCTGTCTGTCTGTCAGTGTTTGGGGTTCGCTTTGGCGTTTTGCTTTAATTATTTAATGTTGCACCCATTTGTTGCATGGGGGCAGCCGCCTCTCGCTTAAGATTTGCATCAAAAACGTGCTGCACGCGCTGTGCACTGAAGCTTTAAGCATTTACCAAGCAATACACCCACAACACACACACACACACACAGAGTCACAGTTGCAGACCAACTGCAAGACAAAGTCAGATTTTTGATTTAGATATAAAAACGATATATAGTGGCAATAGAAAGGTGCACGAAGCATGAAACTGTTGCACGTTTTTTTTTTTTTTTTTTTGTTAATAGAAACTTTGTTAAGCTTAAAGCCAAACAAAAAAAGCAACAATCTTAAATATTAAGCACAAAAAATTCAAAGATAACTGTGCTTAAAAAATTAAATAAAAAAAAATATACAAAATTATAATATTTATAATTTATTTTTATATAAATTTTGTTGAATTTTTTTTTTATTATAATGATGTTGGCCTGATTCTGCCCTCCCACATTTGTTGGCCCACAAATTGCTGGTCTTTTAGCCAATATGCAAATTTTTTATATACACACAACAAAAAAAAAAAATGTTAAACAAAATATAAATTCAAAGTTTTTATGAATCAGCTTTAAGAGATGCCATCAAAAAAGAAGACGACGACGAAGACGACTTCGAGCTTGGGCGTGACTGACCAACAGACGCTCAACAACAGGCACAACAACAAAAATATGACGTAGTTGTAGTTGTTGTTGTTATTTTGCTGTAGTTTTGTCTTGCTTGGCCAATGTCTAAGACTGCAAACGGCTTTTAATAATTTATGCGTGGGCGGTTTGAAACGAGAAACAAAAACAAAGAGTCGACGACGACGACGACGACACACTGACATACACAAGATGCTGAAAAATTAATGAAAATGCTGTGTTCCAAATTGAAAACAATAACGGACAAAGGCAAAAAGCGACAGCGACAGCCAGCTGTAGACTGTTAGACTATAAGAGACTGAGACAGAGGTAAACAGAGACTCAAAGCAAGACTAAAAAACTGAGACTAAAAAACTGAGACGTAGATGACTGCGTTTGAGAGCGAGAAACAAATATAAAAAAAAAAAAAAATCAAAAAAATTTTGTAAAAAAAAAGAGAAAAAAAAACTGCAGTTGACCAAATGTGCGCAAATGTTGTGGTTTTAGCTAGTAGAAGAAGCAGCAACAACAGCAGCAGCAGCAACAACAGCAGCAACAGCAACAACAGCAGCAGCAGCAGAAGTAGTAGAAGTAGAAGAAGAAAAAAAACAGGCATAAAGCCGGCTACGAATGAGACAAGACAAGCAGAAAGATAGAGCGTAGGATAGAGTGAGAGAGAAGCAGTAGAAGAAGAAGAAGCAGAAGCAGCAGTAAAAAACATAGCAGCAGGCCGTTGATAATAATGATGCTCATGCTGCTCATAATGATGATCATTATGTTGTTGCCAATGCTGCGCATAATGTTGTTGCTGCTGCTGCTGCTGCTGTTGCGCATAATGTCGTTGCCAATGCTCATAATGTTGTTGCTCATAATGATGTTGCTGAAGAAGCCTCAGCCATAGCTTTACCTACAACAACAAAAAGAAAGAAAGAAACACAAAACACAAACAAAACAACTTGAAAACTTGATGTAGGTCAAATATTTTTTTTTTCTCTTTTTTTTTCATATATATTTCTTTAGCTTTTTTTTTTTTGTTTTTTATTTTTATTTTTTTTTTTTGTGTGTGTTTGCTGGCAACATCAACGTCAACGCCGGGTTGGACTGGGCTGTGCTGTCCCGGGTCCGGTCCGCACTGTGCGTGTGTGTTTGTGTGTGTGTCTTGTAGATGTGTTACTTTCAGTTTATAGGCCAATGCAAGAAGACAAACGACAACGACAAGGCAAGTTTATAAAGCATACGGAAGCTAAAAACTGAACGAAATCGATGAAGAAGTAGAAGTAGTTGTAGTTGTAGTTGTAGTTGTAGACGTTGCTGAGAATGAAGATGAAGCCAAAGCTAAAGTCCAAGTCGTTGTTCAAGTCCAAGTTGAAGTTGAAGTCCAAGTCGATGTTGATGCTGAAAGCTGAAAGCCGAAAGCCAATAGCCGTTGCACCCCCTTATTGGCCATGATGAAGTTTTGTGTTGACGTTGATGAGGCTGTTGCTGTTGCTGTTTCAGCTTATACTATATATATATATTCTACTTGTTGTGCTTGTCACTGTTGCTGTTGTTGTTCTTTGTGCAACTTGAAAAGTTGTTGGTTTGCCTTAAGTTGATAGCTATGCTATGCTCATTTAATTGCCATGGCTAAAACGAAAGCTTTTGCCACAAACAAAAGTTCTTTGACATGACAAAGAGAAAAGCGAAAAAAACAAAAAAACAAAATATAAATTGTTTACAAGACTGAGAAGGCAGAGAGCAGAGAGCAGAAGCAGCAATAAGAATTGCCCCTGAATTGGCGCCCACCAATAGCTATTGCGTTTTTGCTGCTAGCTCAACCAAATTGGACCATGAACGTGATCAATTATGTTTCATTGTGGCGCATTTTCAAAATCAATAACATAACAAAAGGCTGACGAAGTCAAGACACTGGCCAAGCCAGGCCAGTGCAGAGCAGGCCAAATCAACGTCAAAGCAAAGCAAAAGCAACAATACAAAAGTCAAGGCTAACAGACAGTGAGACAGTATTGAGTAAGTTTGAGTTTTAGACTTGACTTTTGCGTTATATTATATTCATCAATGTTCACTTTGTACTAAAAATAAATAATAACTGTGTATAAGTCGCCACAACAACAAACAAAACTGCATAGAAAATCATATTAAATTGACAGAGACAAAGAGTGCGAAAGAGTGAGAGCTAAAAATATCAATGTCAATTTTTAATTATAACTAAGCAACAATAGGCAAAAGCATATATATATATCTATATATATATCTGAATATCTCTATATATATAATATGATATGATACTTGATGTATTTTGTAGCTATAATAAATATAACTGAATGCTTGAGGGCAGCAGCAGCATCAGCAGTTAGACAATTAGACATATGGCGTATATAATGCCATACGTATATCAAGTCCCCTTCAATTTGAGGCTGCACTTTTAGTCCCCAAGAGCACAGACAGACAATGAAAATGCTACAAAAATTTTGATACCAATTGTTTGATTGTTTGACTGTTTGTTTATTTGGCTTCCGCTTTAAGACTCAAACTACAGTTCGTTCGCCTGATTCATTGATTCGTTTTGCCATTAAATTCAACATGTTTCGGGGTTTTTTTCCTTTTTTTTTTTTCTTCGTTGCGGCCTTTTGCTTTAAGTAGCATTAACGTCAACACTATCTAGCTGTCAAAAAGACTTTATTTTATTTTTTTTTTTTTACAGTTGCAGGCTGCTGTACATTTTCATAGTGTAAGTCTAAAAATCAGTTAAAACTGCATTATCATTGCCATTATTATTGCAAATGTTAATAAAAATATTATTAAAATGCAATAAAAATTGTTTTTGTTACAATGGCGTTAAAGCTGAGATAATGGCCAAGACTAGACAAGCCATTTTAGCCATGTTCTCGCTTAACTGATATTTTAGACAATTCATTGTCTGCATCGTCTACTCGGAGCTTTTCTAATAGCTTTTGTCTGCAAAATTTATACTTTATTATTTTTTTCTTTTTGTAATTTTTTAGTATTTTTTTTTTAGTATTTATTCAGTATTTATTTGGTATTTTTTTTAGTATTTTTTTTTATGCTATTATTTTTTCAGTATTTTTTTGTAGTATTTATTCAGTATTTATTTTTTTTTCTTTTGCTATTTTTTCAGTATTTTTTTAGTATTTATTCAGTATTTATTTGGTAATTTTTTTTTAGTATTTTTTTTCTTATGCTATTATTTTTTCAGTATTTTTTTGTAGTATTTATTTGGTATTTTTTTTTAGTATTTTTTTTCTTATGTTATTATTTTTTCAGTATTTTTTGTAGTATTTATTTAGTATTTATTTGGTATTTTGTTTTTAGTATTTCTTTTTAGTATTTTTATTTCTTATGCTATTATTTTTTCAGTATTTTTTCAGCATTTTTTGTAATATTTATTTGGTATTTTTTTTTTAGTATTTTTTTTCTTATGCTATTATTTTTTCAGTATTTTTTTTAGTATTTATTCAGTATTTATTTGGTATTTTTTTTCCTATGCTATTATTATTATTATTTTTTTTTTAGTATTTATTCAGTATTTTTTTTAGTATTTTTTTTCTTTTGCTATTTTTTTCAGTATTTTTTGTAGTATTTATTTAGTATTTATTTGGTATTTTTTTTTGTATATTTTATTTTCTTATGCTAGTATTTTTTTTAGTATTTTTTGTAGTATTTATTTGGTATTTTTTTGCTATTTTTTTAGTATTTATTCAGTATTTATTTGGTATTTTTTTTTTTAGTATATTTTCTTTTCTTATGCTATTATTTTTTCAGTATTTTTTGTAGTATTTATTTAGTATTTATTTGTCATTTTTTTAGTATTTTTTTTTCTTATGCTTTTAATTTTGTTAATGGATTCTGCTTGTCTTTGTATTCAATTTCTGCTTTGTAGCTTGGCCCCATTTTTTTCTCTTGTTTTTTTTTTGCAATTAAATGCATTAAAGAAAGCCATAAAAAATAAAAAAAAAAATAAAATAAAAATGCCAAAAAAAAATAAATATACAATGAGTATTATATTTTATGCGCTTAAAGCTTATCGAAATAAAAGCCAAAAAAAAAAATACTATAAATGTTAAGCTGTTACTGTTACTGTTGCTGCTGTTGCTGTTACTGTTCTATTATTGGTCATTTAGCTGGTTTAATGTGCAATTTGCTTCGACAAGTTTGAACTTGAATATAATTTATATGCGCATTGAATGCAACATTTCACTCAGCCACAGTCAATGTTATATAATTAGACTGGCAACAACAACAACAATAAAAACGATAACAAAAAAAAAATATAAAAAAAACCTTGGCAACATTTCAAGCATTTTTTGGCCAACTTATAAATGACCATAGCGTAGCGCACATAAAAAGCCATTACATATTAGGTTACAAATACACCACAAATTGCACGCCCTGGCCAAACTAATTTCGTAAGCTTACCCTTCACTACCGCTGCCCTTCTCCTACTACTGCTGCTGCTGCTGCTACTGCTGCCTTAACGCCACTTTGTTCGTCTAGCAAAATATATATAAAAAAAAGGGCTACAACTTGATGTGTGGGGGGGGGAGCGCCATAGTAACTTATGTGCCACAATATGTGGTATATACGTTCGGGTCTATATGGCAAGGCTGACTGTCTGACTGTCTGATGGTCTGACTGTGTGGCAGCCAGTTGCACATTTGCTTTTAAAAGTTATTAGCGTGTTGAACGCTTTTATTTTCATTTCTTTTTCTTTTTCTGTTTTTTTTTTTGATTTTTCTCCCACATTTTTTTTTTTTTTTTTGCTTGCTTGCTTTTTTTCTTCTTCTTCTTCGTTTTCATTCTTTTTCATTTTCATTAAAAGACATAAATTGTGCAGAAAAATGCGCAGAGCAGAAGAATGTGTCTGCCTGCATGTCTCGCTGTCTGTTGGTCTGTCTCTCTCTCTCTCTGTGTCTCTGCCTCTGTCTCTCTCTCTCTCTCTCTCACTGTCTCTCTATGTGTCTGTCTGTCGCTATCTTTCTCTCTCTCCCTCTCTCTCTCTCTCCCTCTCTCTCTCCCTCTCTCTCCCTCTCTCTCTCTCTCTCAGTGTCTGTCTGCGTGTCTGCCTTTGCTTTTGGGCCTGGCTTTGACTTCAGTGTCCGTATATTCAACTGTAGCTGTGTTTGTGCCAGCCAAAGGCAAAATCTTTGCATATATGTTTGTCTGTCTCTCTCTCTCTCTCTCTCTTTCTTTCTCTCTCCCTCCCTCTCTTTCTCTCTGTTTGTGTGTGTAAGTAAGCCATGTTTTATTTCTACTTTTGCGCTCTTATTTACGATTTTTTCATTCATTTTGCAGACACATTTAACTCGCCGCCTCGCCCCTTTGCTCTAACTGTTAAGATTCAACGCCTACCATGCTTCTCGTCTCGTTCTCAATGCTGCCCCCCATTGCTGCTGCCACATTTTGCCTGCATTTTCCACTTATTTTCACTTGCAATGCATTCATAGCAATGCGTTGTAGTCGTCGTCGTCGTCATCGTTGCAGTCGTTGACGTTGCACTGTTTTGTATGAATGAAAGTTGCATGAGTGTCTGTATAAACGACTGAATGAATAAATGAATGAATGAATGAATGAGTGAGTGAGTGAGTGAGTGAATGAGTGGGCGCAGAAGCGCATAGCATAGAGTATGAGTATAAGCTGCCCGTAACCGCGCTCAAAGTAAGCGCAGAATGCAAAAGAAGAATGTTACAAATGTTGTTGCTGCCGCCGCACATTAAAACATTTGGTAATGGGGCTGCTGCTGCTGCTGCTGTTGCTGCCAGCTAACAGCTAACAGCTAATGCAATGCAAATGTAAAGAACAAGTGCTGCAACAGCAGAAGCTGTAACTTTAGCTGCAAGTTGACAAAAATAATCGCAATGGCAAACATACTTTCGTATAGAAAGTGACAGGGAGCGAGAGAGAGAAAGAGAGCGAGAGAGTGTGTGTGTGTGGGGGGCACAACGTGGCGTATGCTTAACATTTGCAATTCTTTGCATTTGTATTAAAGGAAATTAGAGAAGCGAACAACGGCGACAAATTGAAAAAACGAAATGGAATACAAATACGTTTACATTACGCTGCTCTACACGTTTTCCATTAGTCAGCAGCGGTATGCAGCAAAGAGCTTAAGAGACAGACGGATGGAATGAGAGACAGGCAGACGGACAGACAGACAGCAGAGACAGCAGTGTGACAGAGAGAGAGAGAGAGAGAGAGAGAGGGAGAGTGAGAGAGTGATGAGAGTGTGTATGAGCAAGAGAGGGAGAGTGAGAGAGTTAGACAGTCTTGGCCATAACTTGACAGTATTAAATTTTGTAAATTGAAAAAGAAAAAATAAAGAAAAAGATAAAGATAAACTTCAAGTACTATGTAAAATACACTGACAAATCTCGCATTTCAATAATGCCAGTTATATGTTGCTGCTGTTGTTGTTGTTGTTGTTGTTGTTGCTGCTGTTGTTGTTGTTGCTGTTGCTGCAGTTGTTGTTGTCGCATTTGTTTTTGTTTATTTTTTGCTACAATATTAAATTCTCATCTATTGTCAAATGGCATTTTTTTCCATTTTTATACTCGGTGCCCATTGGGTACCAAGAGTATATTGACTTTGTGACAGCGGCAAATGTATGTAACACGCATAAGAAGGCGTGGCTGATCCTATAAAGTATATATATTCTGACTCAGGATCAACAGCCGAGTCGATTGGAGCATGTCCGTCTGTCCGTCTGTCCGTCTGTACGTCCGTATAAACACACAAATCTCGGAGACTATGAGAGCTAGAGACTTAATTTTTTTTGCATAGTGTTTGTAGTGTTTGCAGGCAGATCAAGTTTATTTTGGATTTTTGCCACGCCCCCCAGAGCCTTCACAAATCTTTGAAAGCCATTTTGAACATACCACTCCACCCACACCTAGACAAGCTACATGATTGAATTTTGGTACAAAGTTAGAATATGTTTATCTGGACGTTGTGTACAAATTTGGTACAGATCGGATAATAAACATGGAAGTTATTCACATTTCAAATTTCAAAAGTTGAGAGGCGTCTCTTTAGCGTACGCTTGCTTGCTGTTCTCACCCCAAACGACGGCAACATTTTTTCAGTGTTTCTCATACTTGTGAAGAGCGTGGCTCAGTGGTTAGAGGGTTGAATTCGCGTGCATGAGGTCCGCGGTTCGAATCTCGAAGCGATTTTTTATTTATTTATTTTATTTTTATTTTATTTATTTATTTTTATTTTATTTATTTCTTACATGTTTTTTTTTATTTTAATAAATTAAATTAAATTTTTTTAAATATAAATATATAATATATCTTTGGTCACCGAGTATTATATAGTCTAGCATGCTCGACTGTAGCTTTCTTACTTGTTTTTTTTTATTTTAATAAATTAAATTAAATTTTTTTAAATATAAATATATAATATATCTTTGGGCACCGAGTATTATATAGTCGAGCACACTCGACTATAACTTTCTTACTCGTTTTTTTCTCTGTCAGACATTTCAAATATGCGCAACCCTTTTTTTTCTCTCTCTCACTCTACTCTCTCTCTCTCTCTCTCTCACTCACTCTCCCTCTCTCTCTCTCTCTACTCTCTCTCTCTCTTTCTCTTCCTCTGTCTATTTCTATTTATTTTTTTTTCACTTTTTTTCTTGCTTTTTTTTGACTTTTTTTTTTGTCGACTTTTTGTTTATTTTTTTTTTATTTATTTTTTTTTTTTTTCACTGCGCTCAAGAATTCTTGTAGGCAAACCCACGCGACCAATACCATTTTCGCTTTTCGCTTTCCTTTTTCATGGCATAAGCAAAGCTACAGTTCAAGTAACACGACTAGCAAATACCCTGCAACTATAACAACTAAATAAAAGTCAATAAATGGCATTAAATTTAATTTTTGAAAAAAATTTTCTGCAATAATTCTACGCTTCATAATTTTTCACTAATTCTTATTGCTGCTTGGCGCCTGCAGCAACACTTTGGCAACGCTTTGCGCATTTGAAGAGTATAAGTAATAATGCGCCAAACAATTTTTGTTTTTTTTTTTGCCGACGCCGTAAACTTTCATGTGCCGCCTTCAACATTGTCGTTAAGTTTGCTTGTTGTTGCTTGTTGTTGTTGCTGCTGGCAAACACATAGCCAAGTTTTATTTGGTCGTGATCTTTCACTCGTTGCCAGCTAAGCGCGACCAGCTAAGCGCGACCAACAGTCTGGTCTGTGCAAACACGCGGCATTTAAATTAGCTGTCGTTGTGGGCGCCGCAACTCTACCTGCGCTACCTGCAATTGTTGTTGTTGTTGTTCGATGTTGCTGCTTTCATTTCATTTGCTGTCGCGTTTTTTTTTTCTAATTGCTGGCAGCGCACGTTTTGCCTGCTGCATAAGGTGGCAACTTGGCAGACGTGGCATCAAGTCTAAGCGCTAGAGCGTAGAGCACACAGCTCTGCGTCTGGTTTAAC